>CM040243.1:241608269-241795886 GCA_022545495.1 Chrysanthemum lavandulifolium | reverse complement strand
GGTCCATGTAACTCATCATTTCGTGCGTTGGCGCGCACGGTTTCCCTTCTCCTTGCTTGCAACCGTGTAGAGCATCTATCGGATCAAACGACTCTATAGTCACGAGCTTTTCAAACAACCTTGCAATTCTTCAAGCTTGAGGTTGGGAAGTAATTCTCAAACCGCTTTTGCAAGTTTGAGTTCATATGATAAGGTTTTAAAGGTACCATTTGAGGGTCGTTTAAGTCCTTATTTGATCACTTTTGTATCCGTTATTGCTTAATATCGTTCCTTTTCACTTTTTAGGTCTCGTGAAGGCAAAATCTTTGGAATGGCACTTATTTGGACTAAAAGGCGCGAATATATGAAGAAAATGGCCAAAGTCAAAATCGAGACACTCACGATTCTTTGAAACTAGAAGGCGGCGTCAGTGCTAATGGCGGCGCCGTCCCAAGATTTTTGTGACGGTCCGAACCCAAAACTTCGTATTTTCAAGCGGCGGCGTCCGGTTGTAAAAGAGTAGGCCGTCGCTACTCGGGCGGCCTAGATGCAATCCAGACGACGTCGAAAGTCGAAGAGGACGGCGTCGCGGACATAAGGTGACGCCGTCGCAAGGTTAACGTGGCCAAGACGAAACCCTAATGACGGCGACACGATGGCGTCACTAAACATAAGGTGGCGCCGTCGCAATTGTAATCTTATATATAGAATCCGAATTTTTCGGTCTTGTGTGGAGAGTCTTTGGGTAAAACCTAAAACCGAACCTAAGGTGTCTTGTACAAGATTTTAGGGTTTTAAACCTATCTTACATCAAGATAAGTCTTTACTTCATTAATTCAATTATGTCATTGATTATTTGTGTGTATGCTTGCATGTTCTCCATGTCCGGCTAATTTATTTGTGTGTTTGCTTAGAAAGTATGAAACTTAATTATTGAATATTGATTGGTTGTTTCTTATCTTAGTTGATTAATGATCTAGTAATGCGATAGGTCATTCGTTGTGTACTAATGGTTCATTCATCTTTGTGAACCTTAGAATATAATTACACGAGTAGTTGTAGGCTAAACCATCCAAAGAGCGCCTTAGAGTAGGAGTTTATAATCCTAGTGGGTTTGTAGGCGAGACCCTTTGGTAAGTTCAAAGAGTTAGGGAGAAACGCATACCTACAACTTTAGACACACAACGCAACTAGGAATAAGGACGTGACAATTCAACCATTAATAGGAGATAATTAAGGAGTAATACAATCTAAGTAAACACATCTTTAAACTATCATACGAGCACACATTAATTAGATATAGACTCCCACAACCTTAGTTTAGATAATTAGATAATAGTAGAGTAATCGGTGAAATACCAACCCCCAAATCCAATACCGAAATTCGTACCTTTCCATTTTCATAAAATATAAAAAGATAAAAATAATCTTCCTCAACCTTAACCTTAGCGCAGT
Source organism: Chrysanthemum lavandulifolium (assembly GCA_022545495.1). NCBI lineage: Eukaryota > Viridiplantae > Streptophyta > Magnoliopsida > Asterales > Asteraceae > Chrysanthemum > Chrysanthemum lavandulifolium. Next base: position 241,794,452 of record CM040243.1, on the reverse strand, counting down.
AACTCCTTACTAGCATTCCTATTCCCTAGAGAACGATATCAATACCCGTGGCTTACCCTAATTACTACACTACAACGATTAGGTTCATCGCCTGGGGTGTTATAAAACTTGCTCGAAGAAAGGAAGTTTCCTTGACCCCGAACGACGCGTGTGGCGTTATCAAGTTTTGGCGCGGCTGGGGGAATAGAATAGCTAGTTAGTAGTCCACCTCGTTTAGGTTCTTTGCTTGACTCCTATCAAGTAAACTTCTTTCTCATTTTAGATTTCTCTTAGTCTATCCCCTTCTTCGTGACCTTTGTTCGTAACCTCATCACTTTTCATCATGGAAGGTGATAACCCACTACCATTCATCAACCCACCACAATTGACCCACCAAGAGCCCGTACTCTTGGTGAGTATTCGAGACCAAGCCACCTAGGCTATAGGAACACCATTGAGCTTCCCGACCAAGCCCAAACTACGGCCTGCGATCCGACACCATCCGGTTGGTGCAAAGCGGATGTGCATTCCATTGACTTCGTTCAAGATCCAAATCAACATCTGAGGGATTTCCTCAAAATTGTCGATTCCATCGACCTTGATGCTACTACTCGGGAGACCACGCGCTGCATCTCTTCCAATTCCTCACGGGACCAAGCTAGTAATTGGCTTGAGCGACTTCCCGCGGCTCCATCTCAAGTTGGGATGATCTTACCTCTCGCTTCTTTGCTCAATTTTTCCCACGGGAGAACCACTAAGCTTAGGAATGACATCTTGATGTTCCAACAACGTCAAGGTGAATCTCTCTGAAGCATGGACCCGATTCAAGGACTTACTTCATAAAGTCCTCATCACGGCATTGATCTTTGGCTCCTAGTCCAAATTTTCTATGATCATGTCAATCTCTCTCCAACAAACCATTGATTATGCCTCCGGTGGAAGGCTAAGTAACCTCGATCTTGAGGCGGTGGGAGGTTATTGAGGACCTTGCTCAATATGAAGAGGAAGGTTGGGAAACTCCAGTTATTCAAGAAAACGGGTCAACTTCCCGAGCACAAGCAATTATGAGTATGGAGGCCCAAGTAAAAGCATTAATGGGAGTAACCACGCGTGCTGATGAACACATGAATGCGGTCAAAGAATTTTTGATCCTAAGAAAATCCAGGCAGGATGAATTCGAGGACATTATGTGGACATTTGTCTACAAGCAAGAAGAGGAAATAAAACGCCTCGAAGCTCAAATGCGAATAACTCATGACACTTTCTTAGGCCTAGCTAACAACTTCATGTCGAGCATCCGTGGTGAAATCGCAAAGAAAAATATACCTAAAAAGCTTGAAAAGGTGTATGCGATACCAGGACATACTGGGGTGACTCCCAAACCTTCTCCCTTAGTAAACCTCGATGAATCATGTTCTTGCCTAAACACCTGTCTCAACGTTTCCCACTTGTTCCCTAGAAACACATTCATTGGAATGGTGCACGTATCACTTCCCGATTTTCCCAATGCAATGAAAAGTTCTTTCGGTTTTAAACACGGAAAAAGAACCTCACCCTCAAGACTTGAACTTCGAGATCACGATTGAAAGACAATTTGACATATGCATTGCTTACCATAGTGGAGATTCTTGGTGGAATAACCAAATTGATTTTAAAATAAAAACTAAGTTTCTTGTCAAATATAGTAACGATTTTTGATCCGGGTGGACTAAAAAAAAAAAAAAAAAAGCTTTTTCTTTTACGAAAATTTGGGCGTGACGTCTTCACACTTTAACGAGTGGCGCCGTCGCTAAGCCGAATCGACGATATTAATACATCACCCATCTCTTTCATTCTTTACCCTACACATTTTTATCCGCCCACACCACACAAAAACGTATTCCCACATCAAATCCACCATTTTTCACAAAGAATCTCCACAAGGTAAGTAATCTACATTGATCTTTGTCTATTCAATTGATCTAATTCATGTTCAATTTCGTTTTCCCTCTTGTCTCAAATCCAAAAACCCCAACTAATTTGATCTATTTCGCCTTGAAATCTTGTTAAGGCTTAAGATTAGGCGAAGTAGTAGTGATACCATATGGGGTTAACTGCGAGAAGCCTCGACGGCTTAAGAGTCAAAACCACCGGCCGTTATGCCATTATTCTTGCAACAAGGGTGTTTGGGTCAAGGGTTATGGTTAGAAACTTGGGCTTTTCCTCGCAAATGTCGGATTCAAAGTTGGTCGGTGACGGCGTCGGTGTATTCTATGACGCCGTCGATGCACTGCTTGTCGTCTTTTGCATCGCAATTGATACTCATTGCTATCCACTTATTTGATTTCTTGTTTCGGATGAGCGGAAGAGTAAAAGGACTAGGGACAATCTTCTAATACTCAAGAAAACATTGCGGACACAATCATTGGGTGGGGTATTCTTGAAGAAAGTTGTCAAGCCGATTACAACGATTTACTCCATCAAACTATTGATTCGGGGCTGTGTTGGATTGGGCATTTGCAGGAGAATGATTTGGCTAGGGAATTTTCGAATAGTTTTAGGAGGATAAGTTCACCGATCCCCAATGGGAAAGATTGTTTCGAATGGGAGAGCCCGTGTATGGCGAGTTGGTACGTGAGTTTCACGCATCATATCCGCCAAATATCAATGCATGTCGGGATAATATGGATTTCAAGGGATCCGATTTAGGTTAGGAGGGAATGGAGGGCAATGTCGACGCTTGAGTTTGGATGGAGGTTGGGACTGTATACATCCGAGGATCTTGAGAGTGATGTTTTAGGACTCGATTTGCAACCGGAATTACCCATAAGGGCGAGATGTTGGGTATTCGGTTCGGAACACGATTGTCGATGGGAGTACATTCTCGGGGTACCTCGCTTCACAAATCCGGATCCACGGGTTAGGCTCATACATCGCCCTCACCTTCTCTATCACGGGAGACATGCCACGAGCCATCGTGTCACCTTACCGGACCTATTCTATCTCTCGCATATTGGCGGGGTGCACTTGCAACATCCCGTTCGGTTGGCGATTACTTGCGAACCGCAAGTGGGGTTAGGTTGGAGGATAGGGTGTATGGGGCATGCTTATTACCCGTTAGCTCGATCCTTAGGTGTATTGGCGGAGAGGTACCTTCATACACGAATACGATGGCGGCACCTAGGGTCGTCAAGGCTAAATCTCAAAGCTATGAATGTCACGATGGATTATGGTAGAGGTTACGCTTGGTTCCGTTCTCGACCCGCCATTCAAGGTGGTGATGGCGATGATGATGAGGAGCCACGGTGCGGCACACCGGCGAGGAGGTGAAGCGAAGCTCTGCGATACCTATAGGCATATGTCTAGTGGAGATTGGCGGGCCTACCAAGGAGCATGGATGGGCGCATGGATACATGGATGGCGCAGCAGGACCGAGGGCTAGGCGGACCTCGACCATCTTGTCGAGACGGATGCATCATCTATCCATGCGTGATCGACTTGACCCACATCTCAGTTGATCCTTTCCTGGCGGGATGAGGACTATCCACCCTATGGGTATTTAGGCCATCTTCCCCGGTTATGACTATCGTTATGGACCCTCCCGTGATTGATATAGTAGTTTATGGATTGAGTATGGTTGGTTGTTGAAACAATTTTTATTTTGGCATGTAATAATCTTGGACATCTAAATTAGTAGTGACCTTTGAACTATGTGGTGTTTATTTACATGTGGTGTAATTTAACTTGCTTGTATGTTTTATCTTTGTTTGTGATTTATCTTTCATCTTTTATTAATTGTTTATCCTCATGTTTAAATTTGTAAAATGCTTTATTTTGTTTTTAACCTCGTCTTAATTGCATATAAAGGTATTTTACATAAGGGATAAGTGTAGGGAGTATTACACACGTTTTCAAAAGAAACATAAACATGAGAATAACAATTAACTAAAAGATCTTTATGTTTGTTTGTTCGAGTCAAATGCTTGTATCGAGTCATAATGGATGTTTTGCGAAATTTTTCCAGATTCTAAAGATGTAAATTTTCCGAATTTTTCGGAAAATCGCAGACCGGTTTTTGTCGGGATAACTTTGTGGCGTCGAGATTGCAACTGACGGCGTCGGGAAGGAGTAAAACATCGATTACTTTTTCTCGTTTTCGAGCTACTTATAAATTTTTGGAATTTTCGGTCTTAATTTTCTTAGAAATTCAGTAAACATCCATTCCACAAGCATTATATCCTAGTTTAAATCGAGTCTTATATATATTATTACCGCGATTTTACGCGAAGGTTTCGTTTGTTTTCTTCAAGTGTGCGGGTTTAGTTTGTCAAGAAGAAGTTACATAAGATTGGAAGGAGCTTTTCACGCAATAATTCTTCTTGGAAAAGAGTTTAAACACCACTTTACACGGATCCTACCGAGCTAATCGGGGAGTATTAGTTTCTTTCGTTTTTAATTACCTTCTTTTATCATAACTTTGATACTTTCGGGAACATTGGGGACAATGTTCGGTTTAAGTGTAGGGAGGAAAATAAAGCGGAACTTTGAAACTATGCTTATCCTTGACTATTTGCTTTGTCCAATTGTGATTGTGTAATAAACCATGAGAAAATGTCGGTTAGGGTAACTTTGGCACCAAATTTAAAATTTTTTATGACATATAAGAGTGGGCCATTAGTCTTAACAAAAGCGTCTCATGGATAGGAAGTTGCATGACTAGCACAAAACCCTTTACCACCCAAATTCCACCAAAATGTGAGGATCGCCTTAGATTATTAGGAATTAAAAGCATTCATCTTTAATGCTTAGAGTGTGAACCGTAGTATATTAGATTCTAGAACTTGTTTTGTGATGCATTCCGAGATCGCAAGTGAGGCTACACTTGTGTAGTTAGGAATAACTAAATGATAAGAGGCATTAGGATAACCCTTGTTTGATACACTGTAATATAATTACTTCTTCCATATCGGTTGAGTAATTCCCCACACCCGCTGCGTTGTACTCATCTTTAGTACACGATACCCTAGTTAACCCCTCGAGCCTATCCTTTTCGCGGTTCTCGTGATGTTTCGGTTTTCGGAATATCAATGAAAACATTGTTTACACCACACCCCAAATATACACTCAAATCGCCTTAGCCTACCCCTTATGCACTCACTTTTAGTGCAAATTTTGTTATCACCCCAAACCCTTAGTTCAATTATCTAGTTGCTTGCATAAGTTGCTAAGTCGAGTCATATCCTTTGTATACAGTTTTGGGACGATTGGGATTCATGGGAAAAGTTAAAGTTTATGAAATGACGGAAAGGAACGTTAAAATTCAAATTCCTTTGTTTGCATAATAATGTACCCCAAGTGTTTTGATCTTTTCAAATCGGGTCAAATTAGTGTTAGAGTAATAAAAACTCAAGTGTAGGGATGTGCCTATAAATCCCTAGTATTTTGATGTTATCGTAGAGGATGGTAGAGTAAAAGTGTATGAAAAAAAAAAAAAAAAAAAAAAAATCGAAAAAAAAAAGAAAAAGAAAAAAAATATAGTGTAAAAATATATATATATATATATATATATATATATATATATATATATATATATACACATACGGGCTACCATCCTACATCTATCTTTGAATTTATGTTTGTTTATTTCGGTTATCTAGAGTTTAGAGTGTCGAGTCTTGGCTTAGCAACGCCATTCTTCATATGCGATTAACATAGAGATTTTGACTTGCCACCACTAAATAGCCTATCCCACCAAACCCTTATTTACCTACCGTAAGCCTAACATTACAACCCTTTAAAGACCTCTTTGATAGTCTTTCCTAGGTGCTTACGCCAAGCGATGGAGGTTTGATCTATTCTCAAGCCTATGGTAATCTATGTACTAGGACCGGTTAATGAGTGTTTATCTTCCATTTCCTATTTTGTTATATTTCATATATACACCGAGAGAGATGTGAGCATCCAAACACCCCATGTGAGGTGCTAGTATGTAATTCCGTGCTTGTTATGACTTTTATGGGCTTATATGTGTTGTGGACCATTTTGAATTAATGCTTCATGACCCTAACTTATAAATTAATTGGCTAAAAGCACATTTGCTTGAGGACAAGCAAATAACAAGTGTAGGGATATTTGATAAGGTTTTAAAAGGTACCATTTTGAGGGTCGTTTAAGTCCTTATTTGATCACTTTTGTATCCGTTATTGCTTAATATCGTTCCTTTTCACTTTTAGGTCTCGTGAAGGCAAAATCTTTGGAATGGCACTTATTTGGACTAAAAGGCGAATATATGAAGAAAATGGCCAAAGTCAAAATCGAGACACTCACGATTCTTTGAAACTAGAAGGCGACGGCATCGAGGAGCTAATGGCGACGCCGTCCCAAGATTTTGTGACGGTCCGAACCCAAAACTCGTATTTTCAAGCGACGGCGTCCGGTTGTAAAAGAGTAGGCCGTCGCTACTCGGGCGGCCTAGATGCAATCCGACGACGTCGAAGTCAAGAGGACGGCGTCACGGACATAAGGTGACGCCGTCGCAAGGTTAACGTGGCCAGACGAAACCCTAATGACGGCGACACGGCGGCGTCACTAAACATAAGGTGGCGCCGTCGCAATTGTAATCTTATATATAGAATCCGAATTTTTCGGTCTTTTGTGGAGAGTCTTTGGGTAAAACCTAAAACCGAACCTAAGGTGTCTTGTACAAGATTTTAGGGTTTTAAACCCTATCTTACATCAAGATAAGTCTTTACTTCATTAATTCAATTATGTCATTGATTATTTGTGTGTATGCTTGCATGTTCTCCATGTCCGGCTAATTTATTTGTGTGTTTGCTTAGAAAGTATGAAACTTAATTATTGAATATTGATTGGTTGTTTCTTATCTTAGTTGATTAATGATCTAGTAATGCGATAGGTCATTCGTTGTGTACTTAATGGTTCATTCATCTTTGTGAACCTTAGAATATAATTACACGAGTAGTTGTAGGCAAAACCATCCAAAGAGCGCCTTAGAGTAGGAGTTTATAATCCCTAGTGGGTTTGTAGGCGAGACCCTTTGGTAAGTTCAAAGAGTTGGGAGAAACGCATACCCTACAACTTTAGACACACAACGCAACTAGGAATAAGGACGTGACAATTCAACCATTAATAGGAGATAATTAAGGAGTAATACAATCTAAGTAAACACATCTTTAAACTATCATACGAGCACACATTATTTAGATATAGACTCCCACAACCTTAGTTTAGATAATTAGATAATAGTAGAGTAATCGGTGAAATACCAACCCCCAATCCAATACCGAAATTGTACCTTTCCATTTTCATAAAATATAAAAGATAAAAATAATCTTCCTCAACCTTAACCTTAGCGTAGTAACTCCTTACTAGCATTCCTATTCCCCAGAGAACGATATCAATACCCGTGGCTTACCCTAATTACTACACTACAACGATTAGGTTCACCGCCTAGGGTGTTATAAAACTTGCTCGAAGAAAAGGAAGTTTCCTTGACCCCGAACGACGTGTGGCGTTATCAAGTTTTGGCGCGGCTGGGAATAGAATAGCTAGTTAGTAGTCCACCTCGTTTAGGTTCTTTGCTTGACTCCTATCAAGTAAACTTCTTTCTCATTTTAGCTTTCTTAGTCTATCCCCCTTCTTCGTGACCTTTGTTCGTAACCTCATCACTTTTCATCATGGAAGGTGATAACCCACTACCATTCATCAACCCACCACCAATTGACCCACCAAGAGCCCGTACTCTTGGTGAGTATTCGAGACCAAGCCACCTAGGCTATAGGAACACCATTGAGCTTCCCGACCAAGCCCAAACTACGGCCCTGCGATCCGACACCATCCGGTTGGTGCAAAACGGATGTGCATTCCATGGACTTCGTTCCGAAGATCCAAATCAAGATCATCGAGGGATTTCCTCAAATTGTCGATTCCATCGACCTTGATGCTACTACTCGGGAGACCACGCTACCGTGTCTCTTCCAATTCTCTCTGGGGACCAAGCTAGTAATTGGCTCGAGCGACTTCCCTGGCTCCATCTCAAGTTGGGATGATCTTACCTCTCGCTTCTTTGCTCAATTTTTCCACCGGGAGAACCACTAAGCTTAGGAATGACATCTTAATGTTCCAACAACGTCAAGGTGAATCTCTCTCGAAGCATGGACTCGATTCAAGGACTTACTTCATAAAGTCCCTCATCACGGCATTGATCTTTGGCTCCTAGTCCAAATTTTCTATGATAATGTCAATCTCTCTCCAACAAACCATTGATTATGCCTCCGTGGAAGGCTAAGTAACCTCGATCTTGAGGCGGTGGGAGGTTATTGAGGACCTTGCTCAATATGAAGAGGAAGGTTGGGAAACTCCAGTTATTCAAGAAAATGGGTCAACTTCCGAGCACAAGCAATTATGAGTATGGAGGCCCAAGTGAAAGCATTAATGGGAGTAACCACGCGTGCTGATGAACACATGAATGCGGTCAAAGAATTTTTGATCCCAAGAAAATCCAAGCAGGATGAATTCGAGGACATTATGTTGACATTTGTCTACAAGCAAGAAGAGGAAATAAAACGCCTCGAAGCTCAAATGCGAATAACTCATGACACTTTCTTGGGCCTAGCTAACAACTTCATGTCGAGCATCCGTGGTGAAATCGCAAAGAAAAATATACCTAAAAAGCTTGAAAAGGTGTATGCGATACCAGGACATACCGGGTGACTCCCAAACCTTCTCCCTTAGTAAACCTCGATGAATCATATTCTTGCCTAAACACTGTCTCAACGTTTCCCACTTGTTCCTAGAAACACATTCATTGGAATGGTGCACGTATCACTTCCCGATTTTCCCAATGCAAGGAAAAGTTCTTTCGGTTTTAAACTCGAAAAACAACCTCACCCTCAAGACTTGAACTTCGAGATCACGATTGAAAGACAATTTGACATATGCATTGCTTACCATAGTGGGGATTACTTGGTGGAATAACCAAATTGATTTTAAAATAAAACTAAGTTTCTTGTCAAAAATAGTAACCGATTTTTGATCCGGGCGGACTAAAAAAAAAAAAAAACTGCTTTCTTTTACGAAAATTGGCGTGATTGATCGTACAAAAACCGCCAAGTTTTCACGCAAGTGACCACTTGTGAATGGCCAACTGTAAGAAACTTAAAATGACTTAAGCACGAATGCAATGAAGATCTCGAGGAGTATAGGGCTTCTCCGGTCGTTATGTCCCAAATGAGCTATGCAATGGATCACCCAACGAATAGTGATCGAGAAATTTGAACGAAAAAGGGATCGATTTATTATAACTAAGGAAAAAGTATACAAACTACAAGGGCTTAAATGCAAATTAAAGAAAATTAAAAGATAAATTCTATTAAATAAACGCTATCACTATTTGTAAAATGATGTTTTGATTTTATATTTTTACAAAACCGAATTTAAAACTACGTAACGCATAAATAAAAATGTGAAACTAAATTAATATTAACCCTAAAAATATAAAATGATATTTTACAAACCTAATGATAAAAGAAAATATTTAGAAAAAGAAAATTATTTTTATAACTATTTAATTAATTATTATTAATTAAAAACTAATTTTACTATTAAATATTAACCTAAAATACAAGAAATTATGAAATAAAGCTAGAAAAATAAAATTAAGACTTAGAAAAATCTAAAATATCAAAGAGAATTTTCAAAACTATTTTTGTATTTTTTTGAATATTTTTGAATTTTCTAGGAATTAAAACTATTAAAACTAATTAAATTATTTAAAAATACAAATTTAACTAAGAAAAATCTAGAAAAATATTTTTTGTCTTTTATATTTATCTTAACTTAAGAAAAATTAAAAATTATTTTTTGAAACTTTTCCGAATTATTTGTATTAAAAGCTAATTAAAATGCTTAAAACTAATTTAAATCAAGAAAATAGCAAACAAGCTAGGAAAAATATGAAAATTTCACGAAAAGCTTAAAATAATATGAGGAATCTAGGAAAATGGAAAAACAGATGGTTTTGTACAAGAAATAGCAATCTATTGCAAGTGCTTATAAATAAGCACTTTTAATAAGCAAATAAGCACCAAATGCCACCAACTGATTCTGAAGTCCTAATATGCTATAATAACCCAAATGCAACTAAAACAACAAGCCATAGCCACTGAATTGCAAGATACCAAGATTTGATGTTATGAGATTATTAGCTAAAAGCAGCTTTGGTCGGTTTAGCCTACAAAATAAGCACTCAAATAAGCTAGAAATCAAAAACAAAACTTGGAACCTACACTAGACCTAGCCAACTACTTATGAGCCAAATTAGAGCCTTGAACAAGCTCAAATGAGCTCAGCACTGCACAAAATCAGGAGAGCTCGAACTAAGGCGAGATTTGGTGAACACTACAGATGAGACCTAAAAGACAAGCGCTTTGAGCTTTATAAAAATTCACAAAAGTGTATAAAATGCTAATAACAAAATAGACCAGTTGAACTTCAAAACCCAAGATTTCACTTAACTTGGCTTAAAATGAATCAAGGAAAATCCTTTCGGTTTGCCTCAAAATGACATTTTCACTTTTGACTTTTTAAAGCAATCTTGATATTTTGACTTTGGTGAGATTTAAGCTCACTTTAAGGACTGATTATGATGTTAATGGTTGAAATGAGACTAACACAAGCTATGTCTATGGATTTTGAACACAAAACAAGTGATTGAATTGCAAAATCTCAACAGTTAAACTGTTGAGACAGTTTAAAGTGGATTTTGACTTTTGAGAGAGTGCGGGCTCAATATTTTGACCGATATGAGTCTATTTGGAGTTAACAAACATGAACCAACAGAATTAAACCATGGAGCTAGCCTCTAAAACAGTTAAGCAAAGAATGCCAAACACGCCTTTAATGACTGTTTGCAATTTTAAATCATACAAACACCGAGCAAACTTGTGTTAATGATCAAGCTACATCTATATATCCTAAATACAACTTATTAAACAGATTTGAACCGTTTTCACTACAAATGAAGGTAATGCAAAGAGACCTTTAAAATCACTTACACATGGTCCTTAGCCACTATGGCTTGAAACTGAAACCAATGAACACTAACCTAATTATATCAACCCATTGGATTCCAAATCAACCCAAATCAAGCATTGCTTCACCCATTGACCATATCTCATCATTTTTTTGCCCATTTTGACTTTTGTTGACCAATATCCAAAATGAATTGAAACTTAAACTTAAGCTTACACAAAGCTATGAGAAGCTTGTATAAGCTTATTAGAGTGAGAAACAAGTTATGTGAAGCTTTTGTATGGGAAATTGAAATGGAAACTTTCAACAGTAAGCTTGGAACTTAAAATCTTAGCACAACTTTGAATTGATACCTTGAAATAGTTTATAATGATACAATAAGCTTGGTTTGATACATAGAAACAAAATTCTACAGATATTACACTAAATTAAAAGCTTTTAGTTAAAAACGAAATTTATGATAATTAAAAAAACTACAAGACTCCTTTCTCTTGCTCCATTTGCTTTCTTTTATAATCCAAAAGTCTTCTCTCTCTCTTCTGAATAGTTCCCAGTTATTTTCTTAGCCATTGGATGGATTGGAGAGATCATGGCCATTCAATCGCTTTTGGCGCCAAAATTGGATTAACAAATGGAGAGGTTGAGTGAGGGGGAAGTGCATTTGTTGAAACAGACAAAGACCTTGATAGATCTTGAGCTCGTGGATCGTTATGTATGCCTATGTAATCACAAGCACCATAAAAGACAATCTCTACAACTAATGTTTATCGTGGAATATAAACACAAGTAAATAACTAAGAACTTCTTGATCCTCTATGGATCTTTATATTAACTAAAACCGAGTTTTTCCAATCGGTACATAAACCTTTCTAATGTGTTCCTTTTATAGATAAGGAACCCTAAACAATATCGCTAAACCGTTTCCCAAGAAACGATAATCATAAAACTAATAAAGATATACACAATCACTTCCTAATAAAGCTCATGTATATCCACACTAAATAAACTAAATACGGAATAAACACTTCCAGTAAACAAACTAATCACTATTATTCTTCAAAGAGAATAAGTCTTGGCGAATCCACTTCACTTCAAGAAACACTTCGGCATTAATATCGGCATAATCGACTTTCACATAATTCCCAACAATCCTCCCTAAACCGGAATTTGACTTGTTAAGTTCCAGTTTCTTGATAGATCGTCTGACACTGGAGGATTGGACACGAACAACGAACAACAAAGAATCGAAAGAACATCTCTATGATGAAGAAACTCGAAACTCCATATCGTTGCGGAACAAATGACAAAAGGTACATCAAAATGCATTAGTTTCATACTATTCTCATCACATCCGGTGTGTTAACTCCTGTGAGAGGTGAATCATTGAAAATAATGGATTTGATGTCTCTTTACCAATAGCCATCACTACTGGAGTAGCCAAATGTTTAAGTTCGAAAACTATGGTACACTGATAACCATCTGATTTATTAGCAAACCAGCAACCATGAACGGATTTGATATGTCTTTACCTGTAGCCGTTTGCTCAGGACTAGTCAATTCTTAGAATTGGTGAATTGAGAACCAAATATGGAATGTCACTGCCTTTACCACATGCCATATACAAGTGGGCTAGCCAATTCTTGGATTCCAAACAGGAATAAACCATGGTGAATTGAAAACCATACAACACTCAGCAATAAAGCATAGGTGGTTGCATACCCTATGATTTTTAGCAAATCACTACTGACTATCAATGATTTGATGTGTCTTTACCAAAGCTGTACCCTTTGGACTAGCTAACTCTTTGACATACCCAAAGTACATCAGTGAGTCAATAACCAAAATTATACAACAAACACCGCAAGAAAAGTTAGATAAAACCAAAAACATTTTTTTTTTTTTTTTTTTTTTTTTTTAACAAAGAAAGAAAACAAATATTACAAAATATTACAATCAAAATGAACCTTTATGTGATAGAAGTTGATTCTTAATCAAACCAACACATTGAGTAGCATGAAGGTCATCATTGCCAACCGGATTAGGAGGCACTTCCAACTTGTGTCTCAAAGAATCTTTCCATAAAATATCGATAAAGGATAAAGCCTATCGATAGCATACACAAAATCATTCCACATGTAGTCCGAACTACACGAACACAAGGCGAGGATAAAATCTCCAACTCTCAATCTCCCATTTATGAGAATTCTTCCAAATAGAATACCCTTTACCATGTGGAGAATCGAGAATCAAACATAACCTCAAGATCTCCCAATGATATAAACCGTAACCGATTCTTTGAATGAAACTTGTAATCTTGAATGACATGTTCATACAAAGATCTTCAAATCATGTCGATTCACCAAATGAAGAATATCCTTCAAGAAGTTAAACTCAATAACAGCTTTATCCAAATATACACATTGTTAAGCTTACGGTGTCCAATTAACCAAAACTACATGAGTACCTTCAGAAAAGCTTCAACAGATCCAACTCGAATAAATGTTGATTCATCGACCAAGATCTAAATTAGTATTCCTTGAAGCATGTTTCTTAGCCAATCTATCCGAACTTCTTATAACCAAACTCGCTTTCCCATATCAAGAATGTAATCGGATCAAGGTGTAGATCGGTTTCTGAATCGTAGAATCACTTAACTCAACACTGGACAACATTTCGGAAGAAACCAAAGAGGATTCAGAAACATCCTTATCGGAAGAAGAAAGTGTTGAGAAACCAAGTGTATCTCATGAAGATTCGATGAATCCTATAATGAGGAACATCTTACTCCCAACCCTCAAAGCACCTAGGCCTCAACGAAGGCCACGAGCCAAAATCCCCACTCCCTATGGGAAGAAAGGTGGTGCTTGGTCTCTCGCATCATGTTTTGGTGCATCATCACATATCGTGTCGAGGAATGGAAAAGGAAAATGATGTAAGTTGATGTATGATTGAAAGAGTAGATGATGCACAAAGGAAAATCTTTCCTTCTCATCTCTCGCCACAATCGACCTTCACTTCTTCTTTCATCAATCCATCCTCTCCATTTTGATCCTTAGCATCTGTTAGAGTTGGTTATGCTTATCACACCAAAGATATCCATCATATAGTGCCAAAAGATGTGAGCGATCGTGCATATCCAACAGCTATTAGTGTGAAAGATGTGAGCCGCCATACTCATCGTGCTCATCTTTAGATGTTGGAATAGATGATATGTAATAGATTAGGACTATTAGATCATGTAGATGCTTTTGATGTTGCCGATCTCTGTAATCAGTAAGTCAAAACCGTATTTTGAATGAATGAATGATCTATTTGCTTCATGCACTTCTTTTGATTGAATCATATAACTTCAAGATTTCAACTTGGAGGAAACAAATAGCACACTTCAAAGATAATGAATTCGGTGGAAACCACTTAAGCTTTCATGACCATATCTCAACCGATCGGGGACAACTATCTTGCAAAACAAACACACAAATATACACAAACCAACAAAGAAACACACTAAACTTACATTAGCGAGGTTAGAGTTAGTTAAAATCTATCAAATATACAAAATTACATAGCAAAAATGCAAAGTTATACACAAATCCTCCCCGAGGCCTATGCCTCCCCTTAAACTTTGCGCTTAAGGGTTAAACATGCAAATATGGACCACAAGGTGTTGAAACCTTGGTCCTTCAAAAGCCTTTGTTAATGATGCATACATTATCATCGGATGAATTTTGACCACATTTACCATCACAACAATTCCAACATCTTTATGCTTAAGGGATGATCCTACAACAACAAAAATATACAAAGAATAAGTACACTATGGAGGCTCAAGTCATTGTCGACTTGAACCCGCCTTGTGGATCATATGAGTTGTGCCAAGTAGAAGTATAAGATCCACTATTGTTCTTGGGTTTCCAATGAAACTTAGGTCTCGTTTATTCCAAGAACAACTCTTGAGGTCTTGACAAAGATTCCAATACCCTTTCCCATTAGTCATAGGGTTAACATATCTAGGCCAAAACCATTTTAAAATATTCACAGGTTGGTTGAACATATGGTTTTCCAAAAGATCTTCTCCAAGGAAAAGAAGTATTATAATTAGCGACTTGTGGAACATAAGGTGGTATATCATTAACATTGGTCCACATTGGTCTAGATTTCCTAGAATCACCACACCTACTCATTCTTTGCTCATGATAATCACAATCCTTAATTAAATGAGATTTACTTCCACACAAAAACATTTCTTCCAAGAGAAGATTTATTCAAACCAAAAGAAGTATTCTTACAAGCAAAAGTATTCAAACCAAAACCATGAAAAGAATTGTTTTAACAGATTATTATGCAAAGAATTAAAAAGCAAGTCTTGAGGCAACTGTCTTGGAAGGGCATTCTTGGCGAAGAACTCTGTCATGCTTATTGGTAGTCTTGGGTGCAGGCGGGGGTGAAGACTTGGGAAGGTCGACTTGGGAAGGTCGACTTGTCATTTGAATCACACTCTGAGACCCTTGCTTGGAGGACTTGTCATCATAACACAAGAGACAAAGTCATTAGTAGAAGTATTAGGTCCGCAAGTCTTTTGCCTTTTGCCATACTGAGATGGTGTGATCCATCAAAGTCATTAGTAGTGGAAAGGTCAATGGGCATGTGCTCACCTCTAATTGGTCCACGAACAGCATGTAGGTCACCTTCTTTCACAAAATGTGCTAGGCCTCGCGGTGTAGATCTACGTGTGTCATCTCTAGCTTCTAGGCCTACATATTTCTTAAAACCTAAAGCCATCAGAGAATTGGGAGCTTGACTGCTATAAATGAGACTAGCTAACTTACTCCCATTCATCATCCACTCATTATTCCTAGCAATTTCCTCCTTAAGTTTCTCCTTAAGCTCTAGATTTTCGACTCTACATCCGCTTTTAACTTCTCGCACCATTTTAATTCATTTGTAGCACATTCGAGATCTCTTTCTAAAACACCTATTTTCTCACCATAAGCTATTTCATTCTTTTGTAACCAAACCTTTTGTCTTTCTAGTGTTTTTAAAGCCTGTTTATAAGCTTCTACTTCCACATAGCATTCATTATATTTTGGTTCCATAATATCATAAGCTTGTTTGAGTTCATTATAACGCTCACTACAACCAAACAAACAGTTTTGTACCTGAGAGATGCCCATCAAGGCAATCGATCATGCCTATCCTCTCAAGTACAACTGCAATCAACCCAACATTCTCGTAACCATCATTGTCATCCTCTTCATGTTGTTTCCAAATCCACATTGCTATCAAGAGTGACCAAAGCGGTTGATCCTTTTGAATTTCCTCGCATCCTTCCGACATCTGGCGATAAGTGGAGTATCTTGTCTCATCACCGCCTTTCTGTCTTTGCATTCTCTCGGAAAAGTGACCCATCTGCTGGCATGTGAAGCATTTAACCTTCCTTTGTCAAACCTTGTTTGGATCACGTCCTTTGAACCCAAATCTTCTACCGACTTTGCGCTCAAAGTTCTTGATATCCATGGAAATCATGGCCACTTGCCACTTCACTTTCATCTCTTCCATGTCAGCGGGTCCACCCGATCAAAATCCTCATAAGCCGATTCTGCCGAGGATCATAATCAAGAAAGAAGGTTCCAAGTACATCTTCCATAATTCCACCGGATCTAGGAAGAGAGCTTGATGAAGGAGCACGATTAGATGATGATGGATATGAGCTTGGAAAATAGCTTGACTTTGGAGTAGAGGCTCCAACAAATGCAGATATGACTAGCGAGAAGATGATCGAAAAGGGCTTCTAACATCATGTTCAAGAGCTTTAAGTTTGTTATAAAGCTCATCAAAAGTCATCATGTCCAAACCACCTTTAGCTTTTAAAGCTATGCTCACATGTAGCCGTGGATGGAGGTAAGGACCTCGAAACTTA
The DNA here is from genome assembly GCA_022545495.1 of Chrysanthemum lavandulifolium. NCBI lineage: Eukaryota > Viridiplantae > Streptophyta > Magnoliopsida > Asterales > Asteraceae > Chrysanthemum > Chrysanthemum lavandulifolium. The sequence continues at coordinate 241,777,525 of CM040243.1, read as the reverse complement.
GAGTTACAAATATCATTATCCGGCCACGCAGAGTGATTCAACCGACTTAAGATCTTGTGAAACTTATCATAGCCCTTGTGAATTCCTTCCTCTTGAGAGATCCGAAAGTCCCAAACTGTTGTCTTAGCATCGACTTCTTCATCTTGGACTCCTCATTCCCACCGAACTTCGCCTTAATCGCTAACCGATATCTTTGGCATCTTGCATGAAGTGAAAATCACTCAGTGATCCTCGTGAATAGCTTGCGTAAGAATAGTTCGACCTTTGTTTCTCTCTCGAATCGCCAAAGAACTCTTCAGCAGCTTTGGGAGGAACATTCATCATATTACCAGCAGATCCGTGGTAGTCCTCTTCAAACTGTTCCTTTCAAAATTACCCGCCATAGATTCCAATCAATGTTGGAGATCCAGTTTTGCATCTTCATAGCCCAAAGATCATATTCCTCCTCTTAAGGTAAGGAAACTTAGCATTGCTATTAGATGACTTAGTTCTTTGCAGATGGGTGGAGTTTTGGTTGTTGGTGAGTTCGAGACGACATCCGAACCGTGCATGATGTTTTGTTATGGTTGTATGGGTGTTTAGAAAAAGCTTGTCCTTAGTATCGTAGAGACTCTCACGAGGCTCGATACCACTTGTTGAAACAGACAAAGACCTTGATAGATCTTGAGCTCGTGGATCGTTATGTATGCCTATGTAATCACAAGCACCATAAAAGACAATATCTACAACTAATGTTTATCGGTGAATATAAACACAAGTAAATAACTAAGAACTTTGATCCTCTATGGATCTTTATATTAACTAAAGCGAGTTTTCCAATCGGTACATAAACCTTTCTAATGTGTTCCTTTTATAGATAAGGAACCCTAAACAATATCGCTAAACCGTTTCCCAAGAAACGTATAATCATAAAACTAATAAAGATATACACAATCACTTCCTAATAAAGCTCATGTATATCCACACTAAATAAACTAAATACGGAATAAACACTTCCGAAACAAACTAATCACTATTATTCTTCAGCAGAATAAGTCTTGATCAGAATCCACTTCACTTCAAGAGAAACACTTGGCATTAATATCGTATAATCGACTTTCACATAATTCCCAACAAAGATTTAATGCATATTGGATGGTAGGCGAGGTGGGGAACAAAGTGTGGAGTAGGGGACAAAGAGGTGGTGTTGTGTTGGTGGTCAAATTATGACGGTGTCGGGAAGGCAGGGAAAGGGCGGGTAATATTATTTTAAACGCGTGGGTATTGGGTTGGGTTGGTCGGGTTGGTTTATTGGACCGGGTGGGAATTGTTGGGTATTTATTTGGGCTTAAGCTTATTTTGGACTTAGGATAGATATGGATCCAAGGTATAGTTTAGGGACCAAAAGAGTAAACTCGAAATTCCGTGGACTAAACATGTACTTTATGAATTTATGATCCAAGGGCCTATCTTGCCATCTCAAATAATCCAAGGATCACAATTGCCAATTTTGAAACTTTAAGGGTATTTTCGACAATTCAAACTTGGGGACCGAACTTGTAATTTCTCAAAACTTTTGATATTTTCACCAAAGGACTAATTTAGACAAGTTATGATTTAAAAAGGACCTTTGGTGATTTTTCTTTGAAATTAGGACTCGTGGACTATTTCGACAATTTTGAAACTTGGGGACTGAAAGCGCCAATTATGCAAATTTAGCTCATTTTCATCCTGCTTTTAAACATTTTGCATCCGAAACATATAAAATGCACTTTTGAGATATTTTCAAGATTTTGATGCATTTCGAGCATTTTAAACGTTTTGCGATTCAGATTGACCAAAAATGATGAGTATTTATACACTCATCAATTCCCCACACTAAACTATTGCTAGTCCCTAGCAATCTTTTGAGAAAAACTAATGGATTTCATCTCTTTACCAAAAGCCATTACTTCGGAGTAGCCAAATGTTTTAGTTCAAGTAAGAACCATGGTACACCGATAACCATGTGATTTTGAGCAAACCACCGCCTTCCAACGGATTTGATTTGTCTTTACCGTAAGCCGCTTGCTTCGGACTAGCCAACTCTTAGATAAATTATCAATATTATCTTTGGTGAGTCGATTACCAATTATGGATTTTCCATCGCCTTTACCACAAGCCATAAACTTGCGGGCTAGCCAACTCTTCACTTTTAGGGATATGGTGGTGAATACCATACAATTTTGGGCAAATTGCAAGTCGTCAACGGATTTGAGATATCTTTACCAAGAGCCGTTTTCTCCTGGATTATCCAATCCTTTTGTTTATTAGACAAAGGCGGATCGATAACCAATTGAGTAGGTGCAAAACACTTACTCCAAAAAAATTTTGGCCAAAAACGGGAATTAGGCGGTATAATTACATGATAAAATTCGTGAGAATTCCCCCACACTAGAAATGAATATTGCCCTCAATATTCAAAGTACCGCGGTTATGCCGAAACAAAGAACGTAAAGGGAAATACTACGGCCATTATTTTGAATGTTTTTTTTTTTTTTTTTTTTTTTTTTTGAATTATATACAAGTGTGGGCATCTCCCCACACTAGGGTGGTAGAAAGATAGAAAGAAGATGAAATATGGGTGAAAACCCATATGGCATGCTATTGTTTTTGATTCCCGAGTCGCTAGCTTGACTCGATCCCGCATTCATTGGTTCATGGGAAAGTTTGGAGATCCGGGACAATCACGGGAGGAATGTCCTCTCCAAAATAATGCTTCACTCGATGACCATTCACTTTAAAGTTTGGACCATCGGGTTGAGATAACTCAATGGTTCCATATGGAAATACTTTAGTGATGGTAAATGGTCCGCACCAGTGGATTTTAATTTTCCCGAGAAAATCTTCAATCTTGAATTGAAAAGAAGGACTCGATCTCCGACGTTGAAAATGCGGTTTTGATTTTGAGTCATGAATCTTCTTTGTCTTTTCTTTGTAGATCAAAGAGTTCTCGTATGCTTGATCACGGAGTTCATTTAATTCATTCATTTGAATTTTCCGATTATCACCACCGTCGAATATCGGTTGGCATGTTTCAAGGCCCAAGATGCCTTGTGCTCAAGCTCAACCGGTAGATGACACGCCTTCCGCACACAAGCTTGTATGGAGTGCACCCGATGGGTGTTTTATAAGTCGCACGGAAGGCCCAGTGCGTCATCTAGCTTATCCGACCAAGAGGCACGGTTTTCACCAACCGTCCTCTCCAAGATTCTTTAATCCCTGGTTAGAAACTTCCACTTGCCCACTTGTTTGGGGTGGTACGCAGAGAGAGACGGTGAGTTACACCATACTTTTGCATGACTCTATCAAATTGGTCATTGCGTAAATGCATACCACGATCACCGATTATGGCTCGTGGAGTTCCAAACCTAGCAAACAGAGATTTTAAGAATTTCACAACAACTCGGGCATCGTTGGTAGGCAAAGCCTTAGCTTCAACCCATTTTGACAAGTAGTCAACGCCACGAGTATGTACTTATTACCACGAGAAGAAGGAAATGGCCCCATAAAGTCAATGCCCCGGATGTCAAAATCTCACACACTTGAATGGCGCTTTGCGGCATTTTATTTCTTTGCGAGATATTCCGTGACGTTGACAAGCGTCACGTGTTTTGACAAATTCATGGGCATCCTTGTAGATTGGGGCCAATAGAATCCGGAATCAAACACCTTCTTGGCGGTGTAGTTGGGGCTATGATGTCCCCAAGAGGTCCGTAATGGCAAGCTTTGAGAATGTCAATAGCTTCCCGACCATACACACATCGCCTGATGACTTGATCCGCAAATTTTAAACAAGTAGGGTCGTCCCGTAAGTAATGTTTACATCTTTAAAGAATTTGTTTTTCTGTTGGGACGACATCCCTTTCACCACAAAGTTACCCGCATGGTAATTTGCAAAGTCAAGAAACCATGGGGTAGAAGAGTCTCCACGAAAAGAAACCACATTGATTGTTTCGAGAGGAAATGTTTCATTAATTTCCTTTTCTCGAACACATCTTGGTGAGGGTTTTCTAGACGGGACAAATGATCGCAGACTGTGTTCTCGGCTCCTTTTTATCACGTATAGTGATATCAAATTCTTGTAGGAGGAGAACCCAACGGAGCAATCTCGGCTTTGCATCTTGTTTTGCAAAGAGATATTTAAGAGCCGAGTGATCCGTATACACCATGCATTTGGTCAAGATAAGGTATGGCGAAACTTCTCAAACGCATACACCACGCCTAATAGTTCTTTTCCGTAGTGGTGTAATGGGTCCGAGCTTGATCATAGTTTTGCTTGCGTAGTGGATCGGTGAAAATGCTTGGTTTTGCGTTGCCCCAAGACCGCACCGATAGCAAAATCACTTGCATCGCACATGAGCTCAAAGGGTAAATCCCGATCGGGGCAACTAGAATGGGTGCTTCCGTAGCTTTTTCTTTAGTGTTTCAAAAGCTTGATGCACTCGGGAGAGAAGATAAAGGAGCATCTTTTTCGAGAAGATGGGTCATAGGCCGAGCGATTTTAGAAAAATCTTGTATGAATCTACGATAAAACCCGGCATGACCTAGAAAACTCCTAATACCTTTGACGGTAGTAGGATGAGGTAATTTAGCAATAACATCAACTTTTGCCCTATCTACCTCAATCCCATTTTTGGAAATCTTATGGCCAAGGACTATGCCTTCTTTGACCATAAAGTGGCTCTTCTCCCAATTTAGACATAGATTGGTGTCTTCACACCGTTTTAGCATTTTGTCTAAATGGGAGAGACATGTATGAAACGAGTCCCCAATGACCGAGAAGTCATCCATAAACACCTCCATAGTTTCCGATCATGTCGTGGAAAATTGCCATCATACATCGTTGGAACGTGCTGGGAGCGTTACATAAGCCAAAAGGCATACGTCAGGGCAAACGTCCGTATGGGCGGTGAATGTGGTCTTTTCTTGATCCAAATGGATCAATGGGGATCTGAAAGTAACCCGAGAAACCATCAAGGAAATAATAGTATTCGCTCCCTCGCTAATCTCTCAAGCATCCGGTCCATGAAGGGTAGAGGAAAATGGTCTTTACGGTGGCTTCGTTTAACTGCGATAGTCAATACACACACGCCATCCGTAACCAATCGAGTTGGAATCAACTCGTTTTCTTCATTCGTGACAACAGTTATGCCACCCTTTTTGGAACGCAATGAATTGGGCTAACCCAAGGACTATCGAGATCGGGTAAATCAAACCGCATCAAGAAGTTTGAGAACCTCTTGTTTGATAACCTCGTGAATCTTAGGATTCACCCTTCTCGATGTTGGATCGCTGGTTTGAAGTCATCCTCCATTAAGATTTTGTGAGTACAAAACTCGGGGTTGATACCCTAATGTCGGAGAGTTTCCAAGCAATTGCTTGCTTGTGTGACTTCAAGACCTTTATGAGAGCGATTTTCTCCTCTTGCTTAAGTCTTTAGCAATTATGACGGGTAATTTATCATCACCCTCCAAGAATGCATACTCGAGATGAGGAGGTAGGTCCTTAAGTTCAACCTCGGAAATTCTTCATAGATGATTGTACTGATTTGATTTCCTCAATCGTGATCTCTTTCGGAGGAGTGAAGGTAATGGATCCTCATTTAAAAATTCCTCAAGATAAAGAATATCTCCTCCGAATCATAAACACCATCAATTCCAAAGGAATTGATTCATCAAGAGCAAGAAATTCATCGATCTCTTCCAAAGGAAGTCACCTCCTCAAACGGAGTAAGAGAGGGAAGAGTCGGCAATGATAGGTTGAGAAGATGTGGTGGAATCTCCACCCACGTAATTATGAAGATAACCAAGAAACTCTTGAGAGTACTCCTCGACGCAATATCAATTAAATCGACTCGATTAACCGATTCAAGTCATAATTTGAGGAGTACCTCAAGTCTGATCGAGGTTAAAGGTAACAACTTCATTACCCACACGTAAAGTGATTTCTTGCTCAAATACATCAATAAGAGCACGGCCCGTTCTCGTGAATCCTCATCCAACAATGAGAGGAACCCGATGATCGGCATCGAAATCAACAACCACGAAGTCACCGGAAAATGGAACTTTCCTACTTTCACGAATACATCCTCGGCGATGCCAAGGGGACGCGATATAGAACGATCCGCAAGCTCGAGAGTCATGCGGTAGGAATAAGTTCCTAAGAGAAAGTTTCTTCCACATTTGAATAAGGCATCGATTGATGCTTGCACCAAGATCGGCAAGGGCATAGCATTCAATCATCCGTGGAAAACACAAGGAAGAAGAAATTTTCCGGGATCTCCAAGCTTCTCGGAAGCTTTTTTATGAAACAGTGGCGGTTCTCGTTTAAAGGAGTTTTGGCCATTTCAAACAGTTTTCCTTATTGCTCAACATGTGTTTAAGAGTCGATGCAAATTTGGGCATCAACATGATGGCATCCGCAGCTTATGTCAAAATGTAGCTCTTGGAAAATTTGAAAGAATTTTTCCATTTGATGACTAGCTTTTTCATGAGCTTTGCTCATGTAAACGTGAGGGTAAGGAATAGAAGTTTTGATTTAGGGCTACCAACCGGAGGTTCAAAACAACTCGTGTTTGGTATTGGGTTTCGGGACAACCCGAGGATGGACATTGCCGGTACCTCCGTTATTAGTAGGAAGTTCCTTGTCCTTTGTCGCCTCGGGTTCGCTTTCCACTACCTTCGGAGAGAAGAAGAAGAGGTAGTAGGAATAGCGGGTCCATGATATGAAGCACCACTTCGGTTGTGATCGCTTTGCATCGCCTCGGATTAGCGATCGTGTTGCTAGGTAAAGTACCGAGCCCGAGGGTCGATCATTTAAAGACTTCTTAATGTCGCAATCGGCTAACCAACAACCGATTCATTTCTTCTTGATTTCATGAATTGTTTCAACAACTCATCGATGATGGTCCAGTTGGAACAATGGCTTGAGTTTGCACAGAAAATTCGCCTCTATTGTTAGGATTAGGGCCTTGATTTTGAAAATTTCCTTGATTATTACCATGAAAATACCCTTGGTTGAAATTTCCACGACTGGTTTCTATTGAAATTTCCTTGATGTTGGAAATTTTGATTTTGATTTTGAAAACCGTTGTTTGACCGAAATTACCTTGGTTTTGGAAACCTTGGTTTGGTCTATTTTGATTCGATTACGGTTTTGATTGAAACCGGAGGTCCAGGTAGTGGTTAGGGCGGTGGTTCGGTCTACAGAGCACGATATTGATTGCCTCCCGATTAGAGATCCCGCCACAAGATTAGCTTCAAAGGGTTACCATCGGTGGCCATACAATTGTAATAAGCATGGGGACCACCACAAGTAACACAGACTTCCACTTTCTTAACTAGAGCAGAGGTGAAGTTTGTGGAAAGAGACTTTCTTTTGGTTGGAGAGAACCAAAGCTTGAATAGCTTCCGTGAGTTTATCAATCTTAGCATCGGTGCTAGATTGACTCACATGAAGAAGAAGAAGGACCAACACCGACTTGGGAAACAACCGGCTTGCTTCGTGCGGTCGGACTTTGGACTTGTTTTCAATGATCGCTAAAGCTTCTTTGACAGCTTTGCTTAGGAAATTTCCTCCAATGAGGAATTGAGAGAATCTTGATCGATTGACTCACTCCATTGTAGAAAGTATCGAGTTGCATCAACTCGAGAAACCGTGGTGAGGACATTTGCGAAGCAATTCCTTGAAACGATCCCACGATTCATCAAGGGTTCATCAAACTTTTGAGTGAATTTGATGATTTCATTTTTAGACTTGTGGTTTTGGAAGGTGGATAGAATTCATTCACAAATTTCTTCACCGATCTTCCCATGTCTCTATTGACCGAGGGGTTGTTTTCAAGCCAAATCCGGGCATGCCCTCAAGAGAAAACGGAATGTAAGAAGCTTAACAAAGATCGTGGGGACATTCTTGTATTTGATGGTAGATGCAATCTTGTTAAACCATCGAATATGAGCATGAGGATCATCCCGCTCAAAACCGTAGAATTGATTAGTGGTTACAAGATTCAAGAACCGGTTTTGAGTTCAAAATTTTAGCCACAATGGTCGGTACAACAATAGCATCTCCATACCCGTCGATGGGTGCTGGAGAAGCTCACATATAGGCGTTCTTCCGCCATGATAACGGAAGTAGTGTGAGCGATCGGATCTCGATCCGATCGATGGAGCAGAAAGTCTCTGGACACGCCTTCTTGGAATCTTGACAAGCTCACGAAATGGGCTCACAGATCTAGAAGAGCGAGTGCGCATACACTAGAGTTAACTCTAAGGAAACTCGAGTTAAGGAGAGAATGGAATTATGAAGACGTTTTATAAAAATGGGGTGAGAAGAATCTTTATGGGTTTTCCGGTTCGACAAGTAGATATCACAACAAAATCAATTAACACAAAATCGAGGCAAAACAACGATGAACTTAACCAATAATCACAAGATAAATGGCTTCTTTGAAAAAGGTACACCAATCACAAGGACACAAAGGCAAGTTTTAAATCTTTAGTTCGAACTTATTATGGTCGCACCCCAGCTAGGTAGTGCACCGCCTTGGTTTCATGTGGTAATCTTTTAAGTTGTTATTATTAAAGAAAACGACAAATCTTTTTGTATTTTTTTTTTTTATATTTGATACATATATAGAAACAAAAGAAAATATTTTTGTGTTTTATACGTTTTAGATGTTTTGGGTTTTGGATTTTTATAAGAAAATATGGATATATATATAGATGATAGATGATATAAACAAATAGTGAGTATTCAAACTACTAATCTGCTAAACGGAAGATAATCGGCCTGACACCAAGAATGGCGCTAAAATTTGATCCGTAAAACCGCCAAGTTTTCTCACGCAGTGACCACTTGTGAATGGCCAAATCAGAAGAAACTTAAAACACTTAAGCACGAATGCAATAAAGATCTGAGGAGTATAGGGCTTCCCGGTCGTTATGTCCCAATGAGCTATGCAATGGATCACCCAACGAATAGTGATCGAGAAATTTGAACGAAAAGGGATCCGATTTATTATAACTAAGGAAAAAGTATACAAACTACAAGGGCTTAAATGCAAATTAAAGAAAATTAAAAGATAAATTCTATTAAATAAACGCTATCACTATTTGTAAAATGATGTTTTGATTTTATGTTTTACAAAACGAATTTAAAACTACGTAACGTACAAATAAAAATGTGAAACTAAATTAATATTAACCCTAAAAATATGAAAATGATATTTTTACAAACCTAATGATAAAAGAAAATATTTAGAAAAAGAAAATTATTTTTATAACTATTTAATTAATTATTATTAATTAAAAACTAATTTTACTATTAAATATTAACCTAAAATACAAGAAATTATGAAATAAAGCTAGAAAAATAAAATTAAGACTTAGAAAAATCTAAAATATCAAAATAGAATTTTCAAAACTATTTTTGTATTTTTCTGAATATTTTTGAATTTTCTAGGAATTAAAACTTAATTAAATTATTTAAAAATACAAATTTAACTAAGAAAAATCTAGAAAAATATTTTTGTCTTTTATATTTGTCTTAACTTAAGAAAAATTAAAATTATTTTTTGAAACTTTTCGAATTATTTGTATTAAAAGCTAATTAAAAATGCTTAAAACTAATTTAAATCAAGAAAAATAGCAAACAAGCTAGGAAAAATATGAAAATTTCAGGAAAAGCTTAAAATAATATGAGGAATCTAGGAAAATGGAAAACAGATGGTTGTGTACAAGAAATAGCAATCATATTGCAAGTGCTTATAAATAAGCACTTTTAATAAGCAAATAAGCACCAAATGCCACCAACTGATTCTGAAGTCCTAATATGCTATAATAACCCAAATTCAACTAAAACAACAAGCCATAGCCACTGAATTGCAAGATACCAAGATTTGATGTTTTGAGATTATTAGCTAAAAGCAGTTTCGGTCGGTTTTGCGCTACAAAATAAGCACTCAAATAAGCTAGAAATCAAAAACAAAACTTGGAACCTACACTAGACCTAGCCAACTACTTATGAGCCAAATTAGAGCCTTGAACAAGCTCAATGAGCTCTGTGCAGCACTCGCACAAAATCATGAGAGCTCAAATTAAGTCGAGATTTGGTGAACACTACAGATGAGACCTAAAAGACAAGCGCTTTGAGCTTTATAAAAATTCACAAAAGTGTATAAAATGCTAATAACAAAATAGACCAGTTGAACTTCAAAACCCAAGATTTCACTTAACTTGGCTTAAAATGAATCAAGGAAAAATCCTTTCAGTTTGCCTCAAAATGACATTTTCACTTTTGACTTTTTAAAGCAATCTTGATATTTTGACTTTGGTGAGATTTAAGCTCACTTTAAGGACTGATTATGATGTTAATGGTTGAAATGAGACTAACACAAGCTATGTCTATGGATTTTGAACACAAAACAAGTGATTGAATTGCAAAAATCTCAACAGTTAAACTGTTGAGACAGTTTAAGTGGATTTTGACTTTTGAGAGAGTGCAGGCTCAATATTTTGACTGATATGAGTCTATTTGGAGTTAACAAACATGAACCAACAGAATTAAACCATGGAGCTAGCCTCTAAAACAGATTAAACAGCAATGCCAAACACACCTTTAATGACTGTTTTGCAATTTTAAATCATACAAACACTGAGCAAACTTGTGTTAATGATCAAGCTACATCTATATATCCTAAATACAACTTATTAAACAGATTTGAACCGTTTCACTACAAATGAAGGTAATGCAAAGAGACCTTTAAAATCACTTACACATGGTCCTTAGCCACTATGGCTTGAAACTCGAAACCAATGAACACTAACCTAATTATATCAACCCACCGATTCCAAATCAACCCAAATCAAGCATTGCTTCACCCATTGACCATATCGCATCATTTTTGCCCATTTTGACTTTTGTTGACCAATATCCAAAATGAATTGAAACTTAAACTTAAGCTTACACAAAGCTATGAGAAGCTTGTATAAGCTTATTAGAAGTGAAAACAAGTTATGTGAAGCTTTTGTATGGGAAATTGAAATGGAAACTTTCAACAGTAAGCTTGGAACTTAAAATCTTAGCACAACTTTGAATTGATACCTTGAAATAGTTTATAATGATACAATAAGCTTGGTTTGATACATAGAAACAAAATTCTACAGATATTACACTAAATTAAAAGCTTTTAGTTAAAAACGACATTTATGATAATTAAAAAACTACAAGACTCCTCTCTCTTGCTCCATTTGCTTTCTTTTATAATCCAAAAGTCTTCTCTCTCTCTTCTGAATAGTTCCCAGTTATTTTCTTAGCCATTGGATGGATTGGAGAGATCATGGCCATTCAATCAGTTTTGGCGCCAAAATTGGATTAACAAATTGGAGAGGTTGAGTGAGGGGGAAAGTGCATTTAATGCATATTGGATGGTAGCTGAGGTGGGGGGAACAAAGTGTGGAGTAGGGGGACAAAGAGGTGGTGTTGTGTTGGTGGCTGGTTGTAGACAAGGGTGTCGGGGAAGACAGGGAAAGGGGGCGGGGTAATATTATTTTAAACGTGGGTATTGGGTTGGGTTGGTCGGGTTGGTTTATTGGACCGGGTTGGGAATTGTTGGGTATTTATTTGGGCTTAAGCTTATTTTGGACTTAGGATAGGATATGGATCCAAGGTATAGTTTAGGGACCAAAAGAGTAAACTCTGAAATTCCAGGGACTAAACATGTACTTTCTGAATTTATGATCCAAGGGCCTATCTTGCCATCTCAAATAATCCAAGGATCACAATTGCCAATTTTGGAAACTTTAAGGGTATTTTCGACAATTACAAACTGGGGACCGAACTTGTAATTTCTCAAACTTTTGATATTTTTCACCAAAGGACTAATTTAGACAAGTTATGATTTAAAAGGACCTTTGGTGATTTTTCTTTGAAATTAGGACTCGGGGACTATTTCGACAATTTTTGAAACTTGGGGACTGAAACCGCCAATTATGCAAATTTAGCTCACTTTTCATCTGTTTTTAAACATTTTGCATCCGAAACATATAAAATGCACTTTTGAGATATTTTCGGTATTTTGATGCATTTCGAGCATTTTAAACGCTTTGCGCCCGATTAGGTGACCAAAATGATGAGTATTTACACACTCATCGACGCCACACTTTAACGAGTGACGCCGTCGCTAAGCTAAACCGATCGATCACAAAGTCTGACACCCTCTCTTTCATTCTTTACCCTACACATTTTTATCCGCCTACACCACACAAAACGTATTCCCACATCAAATCCACCATTTTTTCACAAAGAATCTCCACAAGGTAAGTAATCTACATTGATCTTTGTCTATTCAATTGATCTAATTCATGTTCAATTCGCTTTCCCTCTTGTCTCAAACCGAAAACCCCAACTAATTTGATCTATTTCGCCTTGAAATCTTGTTAAGGCTTAAGATTAAAGCGAGTGGTAGTGATACCTTATGGGGTTAACTGCGAGAAGCCTCGACGACTTAAGAGTCAAAACCACCGGCGTTATGCCATTGTTACCGCAACAAGGGTGTTTGGGTCAAGGGTTATGGTTAGAAACTTGGGCTTTTCCTACGCAAATGTCGGATTCAAAGTTGGTCGAAATGACGCGCTGTGTATTCTCGACGACGTCGAAGACTGCTTGGTCGTCTTTTGCATCGCAATTGATACTCATTTGCTCTCCACTTATTTGATTTCTTGTTTCGGATGAGCGTAAGAGTAAAAGGACTAGGGACAATCTTCTAATACTCAAGAAAACATTGCGGACACAATCATTGGGTGGGGGTATTTATCAAGAAAGTTGTCAAGCCGGTTACAACGATTTACTCCATCAAACTATTGATTCGAAATTGTGTTGGATTGGGAATTTCTGCAGGAGAATGATTTGGCTAGGAATTTTCGAATAGTTTTAGGAGGATAAGTTCACCGATCCCCAATGGAAAAGATTGTTTGAATGGGAGCCCGTATGGCGAGTTGGTACGTGAGTTTCACGCATCATATCTCGCCAAATATCAATGCATGTCGGGATAATATGGATTTCAAGGGATCCGATTTAGGTTAGGAGGGAATGGAGGGCAATGTCGACGCTTGAGTTTGGATGGAGGTTGGGACTATATACATCCGAGGATGCCGAGTGATGTTTTAGGACTCGATTTGCAACCGGAATTACCCATAGGGCTAGATGTTGGGTATTCGGCCTCGAACACGATTGCGATGGGAGTACATTATCGGGGTACCGCTCACAATCCGGATCCACGGGTTAGGCTCATACATCGTTGCCTCACCTTCTATCACAGGAGACATGCCACGAGCCATCGTGTCACCTTACCGGACCTATTCTATCTCATCGCATATTGGCGAGGAGTGACCGCAACATCCCGCTCGGTTGGCGATTACTTGCGAACCGCAGAGTGGGGTTAGGTCGGAGGATAGGGTGTATGGGGCATGCTTATTACCCGGTTAGCTCGATCCTTAGGTGTATTGGCGGAGAGGTACCTTCATACCGAATACGATGGCGGCACCTAGGGTCGTCAAGGCTAAATCTCGAAAGCTATGAATGTCCCGATGGATTATGGTAGAGGTTACGCTTGGTTCCGTTCTCACCCGCCATTCAAGGTGGTGATGACGATGATGATGAGGAGCCACGTGTACCGCACACCAATAGGGAGGTGAAGCGAGGAAGCTCACCGATACCTATAGGCATATGTCTAGTGGAGATTGGCGGGCCTACCAAGGAGCATGGATGGGGCGCATGGATACATGGATGGCGCAACAGACCGAGGGCTAGCTGGACCTCGACCATCTTGTCGGACGGATGCATCATCTATCCATGCGTGATCGACTTGACCCACATCTCCGATTGATCCTTTCCTGTATGGGGAGGACTATCCACCCTATGGGTATTTAGGCCATCTTCCCCGGTTATGACTATCGTTATGGACCCTCCCGTGATTGATATAGTAGTTTATGGATTGAGTATGGTTGGTTGTTGAAACAATTTTATTTTGGCATGTAATAATCTTGGACATCTAAATTAGTAGTGACCTTTGAACTATGTGGTGTTTATTTACATGTGGTGTAATTTAACTTGCTTGTATGTTTTATCTTTGTTTGTGATTTATCTTTCATCTTTATTAATTGTTTATCCTCATGTTTAAATTTGTAAAATGCTTTATTTTGTTTTTAACCTCGCCTTAATTGCATATAAAGGTATTTTACATAAGGGATAAGTGTAGGGAGGATTACACGTTTTCAAAAGAAACATAAACATGAGAATAACAATTAACTAAAAGATATTTATGTTTGTTTGTTCGAGTCAAATGCTTGTATCGAGTCATAATGGATGTTTTTGCGAAATTTTTCCGATTCTAAAGATGTAAATTTTCCGAATTTTTCCGAAAATCGCAGACCGCTTTTGTCGGATAACTGACGGCGTCAGATTGCAACCGACGGCGTCGAGAAGGAGTAAAACATCGATTACTTTTTTCTCGTTTTCGAGCTACTTATAAATTTTGGAATTTTCGGTCTTAATTTTCTTAGAAATTCAGTAAACATCCATTCCACAAGCATTATATCCTAGTTTAAATCGAGTCTTATATATATTATTACCGCTGATTTTACGCGAAGGTTTCATTTGTTTTCTTCAAGTGTGCGGGTTTAGTTTGTCAAGAAGAAGTTACATAAGATTGGAAGGAGCTTTTCACGCAATAATTCTTCTTGGAAAAGAGTTTAACCACCACTTTACACGGATCCTACCGAGCTAATAAGGGAGTATTAGTTTCTTTCGTTTTAATTACCTTCTTTTATCATAACTTTGATACTTTTCGGGAACATTGGGGACAATGTTCGGTTTAAGTGTGGGAGGGAAAATAAAGCGGGAACTTTGAAACTATGCTTATCCTTGACTATTTGCTTTGTCAATTGTGATTGTGTAATAAACCATGAGAAAATGTCGGTTAGGGTAACTTTGGCACCAAATTTAAAATTTTTTATGACATATAAGAGTGGGCCATTAGTCTTAACAAAAGCGTCTCATGGATAGGAAGTTGCATGACTAGCACAAAACCCTTTACCACCCAAATTCCACCAAAATGTGAGGATCGCCCTTAGATTAGTAGGAATTAAAAGCATTCATCTTTAATGCTTAGAGTGTGAACCGGTAGTATATTAGATTCTAGAACTTGTTTTGTGATGCATTCCGAGATCGCAAGTGAGGCTACACTTGTGTAGTTAGGAATAACTAAATGATAAGAGGCATTAGGATAACCCTTGTTTGATACATTGTAATATAATTACTTCTTCCATATCGGTTGAGTAATTCCCCCACCCGTTCGTTGTACTCATCTTTAGTACACGATACCCTAGTTAACCCCTCGAGCCTATCCTTTTCGCGGTTCTCGTGATGTTTCGGTTTTCCGAATATCAATGAAGAGCATTGTTTACACCCCACCCCAAATATACACCCAAATCGCCTTAGCCTACCCTTATGCACTCACTTTTAGTGCAAATTTTGTTATCACCCCAAACCCTTAGTTCAATTATCTAGTTGCTTGCATAAGTTGCTAAGTCGAGTCATATCCTTTGTATACGCTTTGGGACGATTGGGATTCATGGGAAAAGTTAAAGTTTATGAAATGACGGAAGGAACGTTAAAATTCAAATTCCTTTTTTTGCATAATAATGTACCCCAAGTGTTTTGATCTTTTCAAATCGGGTCAAATTAGTGTTAGAGTAATAAAAACTCAAGTGTAGGGATGTGCCTATAAATCCTAGTATTTTGATGTTATCGTAGAGGATGGTAGAGTAAAAGTGTATGAAAAAAAAAAAAAAATCGAAAAAAATAGAAAAGAAAAAAAAATAGAGTGTAAAAAAAAATATATATATATATATATATATATATACATGAGCTACCATCCTACATCTATCTTTGAATTTATGTTTGTTTATTTCGGTTATCTAGAGTTTAGAGTGTCGAGTCTTGGCTTAGCAACGCCATTCTTCATATCACGCTAACATAGAGATTTTGACTTGCCACCACTAAATAGCCTATCCCACCAAACCCTTATTTCCTACCGTAAGCCTAACGTTACAACCCTTTAAAGACCTCTTTGATAGTCTTTCCTAGGTGCTTACGCCAAAGCGATGGAGGTTTGATATATTCTCAAGCCTATGGTAATCTATGTACTAGGACCGGTTAATGAGTGTTTATCTTCCATTTCCTATTTTGTTATATTTCATATATACACCGAGAGATGTGAGCATCCAAACACCCAATGTGAGGTGCTAGTATGTAATTTCCATGCTTGTTATGATTTTTATGGGCTTATATGTGTTGTGGACCGTTTTGAATTAATGCTTCATGACCCCTAACTTATAAATTAATTGGCTAAAGCACATTTGCTTGAGGACAAGCAAATAACAAGTGTAGGGATATTTGATAAGGTTTTAAAAGGTACCATTTTGAGGGTCGTTTAAGTCCTTATTTGATCACTTTTGTATCCGTTATTGCTTAATATCGTTCTTTTCACTTTTTAGGTCTCGTGAAGGCAAAATCTTGGAATGGCACTTATTTGGACTAAAAGGTGCGAATATATGAAGAAAATGGCCAAAGTCAAAATCGAGACACTCACGATTCTTTGAAACTAGAAGGCGACGGCGTCGGTGCTAATGGCGACCGTCCAAGATTTTTGTGACGGTCCCGAACCCAAAACTCGTATTTTCAAGCGACGACGTCCGGTTGTAAAAGAGTAGGCCGTCGCTACTCAAACGGCCTAGATGCAATCCGACGACGCCGAAGTCAAGAGGACGGCGTCACGGACATAAGGTGACGTCGCCAAAGGCTAACGTGGCCAAGACGAAACCCTAATGAGCGGCGACACGACGGCGTCACTAAACATAAGGTGACGCCGTCGCAATTGTAATCTTATATATAGAATCCGAATTTTTCAGTCTTGTGTGGAGAGTCTTTGGAGTAAAAACCTAAAACCGAACCTAAGGTGTCTTGTACAGTATTTTAGGGTTTTAAACCCTATCTTTACTTCATTAATTCAATTATGTCTTTGATTATTTGTGTGTATGCTTGCATGTTCTCCATGTCCGGCTAATTTATTTGTGTGTTTGCTTAGAAAGTATGAAACTTAATTATTGAATATTGATTGGTTGTTTCTTATCTTAGTTGATTAATGATCTAGTAATGCGATAGGTCATTCGTTGTGTACTTAATGCTTGATTCATCTTTGTGAACCTTAGAATATAATTACCTGAGTAGTTGTAGGCTAAACCATCCAAAGAGCGCCTTAGAGTAGGAGTTTATAATCCCTAGTGGGTTTGTAGACAAGACCCTTTGGTAAGTTCAAAGAGTTAGGGAGAAACGCATACCCTACAACTTTAGACACACAACGCAACTAGGAATAAGGACGTGACAATTCAACCATTAATAGGAGATAATTAAGGAGTAATACAATCTAAGTAAACACATCTTTAAACTATCATACGAGCACACATTAATTAGATATAGACTCCCACAACCTTAGTTTAGATAATTAGATAATAGTAGAGTAATCGGCAGAAATACCAACCCCCCAAATCCAATACCCGAAATTCGTACCTTTCCATTTTCATAAAATATAAAAAGATAAAAAAATAATATTCCTCAACCTTAACCTTAGCGTAGTAACTCCTTACTAGCATTTCTATTCCCCTAGAGAACGATATCAATACCCGTGGCTTACCCTAATTACTACACTACAACGATTAGGTTCACTGCCTAGGGTGTTATAAAACTTGCTCGAAGAAAAGGAAGTTTCCTTGACCCCGAACGACGCGTGTAGCATTATCAATACTCCCAAGCATAATGCAAGCGACCTCATTATACTGTCATACTCAGTTGCCATGCGGCTCGTGCTTCAAACGAGAGCATCACCGCGGTGTTCGGGAGGACAAGACGTAGTCAAATTATCTAGTCTTTTGGCAACCTCAAGACAATTACGAGTTGCGATACCAATCATTGAAATTGCGCTACCAGTTAATTTCTCTCGATCAAACATAGATTTGAACGATGAGGCTAGTGCGAGATTCACTTGAGCCATTTCTCGAGAAAATAAAAGTTCAAAAGTTAGTACTTTCGATAAGTAATCATTCAAGAAAATAAAATACCCTTTGGTCAATATTCATATTAACCATAGTATTTTCCTTGAATTTTGGATCCTCATTATCATAGTTTCACCACATCGGTTGATCCGCTAGTGGTGAAAGCATAGAATAGGTAATCGTTGAAAACGATAATTGACAAACAAGTTTTCAATTCCAAAAGTTATGGGATTTACAATTTTGCCAAAACAATGAATGCAAAACGAAGCATGTTTTATCCCATCTTATGCCTTAAGTCATAGATCTCACTAACTAACTTAATTAAGTTGTCTAATTTAGAAACCGCAAATAATTAAGTCGAGGTCTCACACAACAAAAAAATTCACCTTGTTATTGTAATCTAGATCAAGGTCTCACATAACTAAATTACAACTTCAAGTGTTTCATATCATTAGATGGCATAAAATTAAATTTAAAGGGTACAATTTTGACGTGTAATCAAAACTTATGTATAAAGAAGCATGCATACAACTTTATATCATAATATTTTCAAAAACTTACATAATATTTTAATTGCTAAGATTAAGTTCTACAAAGTTTTAATCGATGCGTTGAGAAACTTACAACTTTGCACTAAGATGCTTCAGTACATTGAATGGTTATACTAGGTAACTCCAATCGAACTTACTGAGAGGCGAGGACCGTAAGCGCAAAAGCATAACCTTAGACATCCTTTCGGTGACTGCAAGCACTTAATTAACCCTTTATAGTTTGTTCTATTGGATGAGCCGTTCTAACCATTTAGTACAATCGATCAATCGATTAAAAGTTCAAGAATGATTCTTAGATAACAAATCGGTTTATTTAATTAGTCCATTTAATTTTCTATTCATAAAAACCCTTTTGCTTACTAACATGTCAAACAATATATAAACAAAAAGCATTTTAATAAAATTAAACACACTTAAATAATATAAACATATAACTAAACAATTTTAACATATGTAAAAACAATTAGCCACATGCATAATTATTTCGATAAACGCTGATAAACAATTCTAGGCGTAAATTAATGCATACATTAACTAGGGCTTTCAACTACAAGGTAGAAGAGCCACATATATCGACAAGTCGATTGTGTAAGCCAAAGTTAATAGTATACCAAATAGCACATAACAAATTTTTATTAGTTATAATTGAGGTCTTCCCCAATTCAATAATTATCAAATAAATCAAACATATGTGTATCACTAAACAATTTATCATAAACAATACTCCATGGCAAAACATGCATGTTCCACCATGAATCCCGCATAACAATTATCACCCAAGATACGCATATTACATGGCACATAACAATTATTCATTAATTAACCACATAAAATTAGCATGCTACCTAGGGTTTCTACAAGTTTTACAAAATTAAAACCTAATTAAATAATTAAAGGAAATCGACCCTATAATAAAAATTAGGGTTTCAATTCAAAACCCTAAAACCATAAAAACATGCATATAATCATAAAGATTCAATTTTATGTGTTTGATAATTAATTACATCATATTAACGGCTCGTGATGCCACTGTTGGAATATACTAATCAAAACAAATTATAAAAGCAAGTAAACATCATCAAAGCATGCAGCGGAAGTAAATAGGAATAATACATGTAAGTAATTAACCGAACAAGAAAGTGCGTACCTTTTAGCAATTCAAGTAAAACAAACGATGTTAGAACAAGAACAAAACCCAAAACCCTAACTTTAGGTTTTATACAATTCGACCACAAAGAAGTCGACCACCAAGGAATTCACAAGCACAAATGCACTTGTTCTTCGTTCTTGTACACACGTACTAATAGCGATTTGATGTGAAAAGCTAGGTTCTTGAATCACAAATAAAACCAAACACTTGTTTCTTAAGCTTGGAAAAATTGATCCCTTGAGGAGGGGGGTTGTACCGATCGGCCAAGCAAAAGAGAGAGGAGAGGAGAAGATAAATTAGGTTATTGGTGATCCAAGATTAAGTTGTGAATGGATACATTGATTTGTATTTATAGGTAACTTAACTTGATGACCAAGTTTGAGTGGGAATGGGTTTGGGAACCCATAACCGATCGGCCTAACCCATGGGAGGGCTTCTAGATCTTTCCCGACTACTAATTTCAATTCTAGTCCCTTTAGTTTATATTTAACGATCAGTTAATCGATCCATGTTAAACCGCAAGTCTAATCACACAAGTCGGCCACTTGTGAATGGCCAACCGTAATGACTTAAAACAACTTAAGCACAAATGCAATGAAGTCCTGGAGAATACAATGGATTCCGGGTCGTTTAGTCCACTTGAGACTCAATGGTGTGTAAACACTTGATCAGACGATAGAGTGATCACTAATGATAGTGATCAGTAAAGGTTTTGGATTGAATATTAAACTACTGAAAAAGTTTATAAATTAAAGCGACTTAAATATAAATTAAGAAAATTAAAAAGAAAAAATATATTAAATAAACGCTATCACTATTTTTAAAATTGATGAACGTTTAAAACTTAAAACTTACGTTTAAAATAAAATTACGTAAACGTACAAAATAAAAAGTGAGATCTAAGAAATAAAAGTCCTAAAAATATGAAAATAAAATTTTCACAAACCTAATGATAAAAGAAAATTAATAGAAAAAGAAAATTATTTTTATAACTATTTAATTAATTATTATTAATTAAAAACTAATTTTAACTATTTAATAATAACCTAAAATACAAGAAATTAGGAAATAAAGCTAGAAAAATAAACTTTTGACTTAGAAAAATCTAAAATAACAAAATATAATTTTCAAAACTATTTTTGTATTTTTCTCGATTATTTTCTATTTTCTAGGAATTAAATACTATTAAAAACTAATTAAATTATTTAAAATACAAATTTAACTAAGAAAAATCTAGAAAAATATTTTTTGTCTTTTATATTTATCTTAACTTAAGAAAATGAAAACTATTTTTTGAACCTTTCTTAATTTTTGTATTAATTGCTAATTAAAATGCTTAAAACTAATTTAAATTAAGAAAATAGCAAACAAGCTTGGAAAAATATGAAAATTTCAGGAAAACTCTAAAATTATATTAGGAATCTAGGAAAAATAGAAAAACAGGGTGCTATGTGGAGGAATATGAAACTGATGTGGAATGTGCTTAAGAATAAGCACTTGGATAAGCCAAAAGCACACCAAAAGGTACCAAACTGAGACAGAGGCAACAATAAGCTAAAATAACTCTAAAGCAACTGAAATCAACAAGCCATAACCTCTGGATAACTGATTGAACAGATTTGGTGTTTTGAGACAATAAGCTAAAAACAGTTTCATGGTACCTACTTTAAGCCCAAGAATAAGCAATCAAATAAGCTAGCAACTAAAAACCAAAACTTAGAACTTACACTAGACCTAGGTGAGACCTTATAAACCAAATTACAGACCTAGATAAGCTCGATGAGCTTAATACAAGCTCTGCAAAACACGAAAAGCCACATGCAGACTTAATGCCCCGCAGGGATTCAAGCCCATTTTGACAAGCTAGTTTGAAGCTTATAGAAAATTCACAAAATTATGCAAAATGACAACAAGAAACTAGAGCGGTGGAAGTTTTAAAGCAACAAGTTTCTCTTGATTTGGCTCGAAATGAGTAAATGAAAAATCCTCCTAGGTTGGCCAAAACTGACTTCTATGCAATTTGACTTTTTGAGCAATTATGAAAAGTTGACTATTTTGAACTTTGATCTAGATTTAAGGACTGCAATTGATGTTAAATGATGAAACAAGGCTAATTCAACCTTTCCCTAAGTATTTTAAACACAAAATGAGATTTTGTTTTGACAAAATCCCAACAGTAAATATGTTAAGACAGATTGAAGTTGGATTTGACTTTCACTGCTTGCAGGCACAAAGGAATGACTCAAGTGAGTTCAGATGAGTTATACAAACCTAAAACACCAAGTCCTAACTACTGCACTATCCTCTAATACAGTTTACATGCGCAATCCAAACACCCCTTTTAAAACTGAAATACAAACTTAAACTGATAAGAACACTGAACTAGCTAGTACCATTGATCAAACTGAGTTCTCATGACCATATTACAACTATATAAACACATTTTAACTAGTGGTGACTACAGATAAACACCCAAGCATAAAATGCAATATTGAAAAAAAATAGGAAATGAGAATAGAACTCACATGAGTCCAACTGTGTTGCAGGCTAAACCAAACCAAATTCTACACTAACCTAACCTATTTTAAACCCCTCCAAGCTGCATCAACCCATTCCACTTCCAAATTGCTCCATTTTGACTTTTGTTGACCATGACTCAAAAGGCTTGAAAATTAAATGTAAGCTTTTCAAAAGCTATATAGAGATTAAGTGAAATGATTTGAATGATGAAATAAGCTTTGGAAGCTTAAATGTAAGAACATTAGTTTGAAAATCTCAAAGAAACACAAGATCAATAATTTTAACCAAACCTTGAAATTAATTCTTAAAACTGATTACAATGATAAAATAGCTTTAGTTTGGATCATAGAAACAACAGATTACATATTTTAAGCTAAGCTAATACATTCATAAGAAAACGACATTAAGGAAATTCAAAACTAAATTCTACTACCTATTTCTTCTCTCTTCAACCTCCTTTTATACTTCATTCATCTCCCACTTGTCTCGACTTTATCCCACCATCATTTTGGTCCATTGGATGACTTAAGTGAATGTTAGCCATAGATTGATTTTGGCGGAAACATGTATTTGACCACTTTGGGGTTGAGTAAAGGGAGGAGATGCATTAAATGTATCTTGGATTTTGTGGAGGTGGGGGACATGGAAGGGTGCTAGTGAGTGGGGGATGGTGTGGTTGTGTAGCAGGGTGAATGGCGGGAAGAAAAAAGGGCGCCAGTGGTGTTTTGTTTGACTATGGATCGACTGGTATTATTAATGCCGGGGGTCAAAATCAGCAGGGGTCCAATGTGTTTAAGTGGCGGGGTCAAAAGGGATTTGACAAGGACCAAGGTTTAATAATCATAGGGGCCATTTGTGTAAATTACAATTTCAAGGACCACTCTTGCCAATTAAGCAAAGTTTCTCAAGGACCATAAGTGGCAAGTTTCAATAGTGCAAGGACCAAACTTGCCATTTTCAAATTTTCCATGGCCATTTTGCCAAATTTCAAACTTGAAGGACTAATTTTGTAATTTTCTCAAACTTTGATATTTTTCACCAAAGGACTAATTTTGACAAGTTATGATCTTAAAAGGACCTTTGGTGATTTTACTTTGAAATTAAGGCTCGGGGACTATTTCGACAACTTTTGAAACTTGGGGACTGAAACGCCAATTATGCAAACTTAGCTCATTTTTCATCCGATTTTGAACATTTTGCATCCGAAACATATACAATGCAATTTTGAAATATTTTCAAGATTTTGATGCATTTCGAGCTTTTTAAACGCTTTGCGCTCAGATTGACCAAAATGATGAGTATTTACACACTCATCAATCCCCACACTAAACTATTGCTAGTCCCTAGCAATCTTTTGAGAAAACATAATGGTTTTGAAACTCTTTACCAAAAGCCATTACTTCGAGTAGCCAAATGTTTCAGCTTCAAGTAAGAACCTTGGTACACTCGATAACCAAATGATTTTGAGCAAATCATAAGTCAGAACGGATTTGATTTGTCTTTACCATAAGCCGCTTGCTCGGACTAGCCAACTCTTAGATAAATTATCGAGATTATCTTTGGTGAGTGATTACCAATTATGGTTTTTCCATCGCCTTTACCACAAGCCATAATCTTGCGGGCTAGCCAACTCTTCACTTTTTAGGATATGGTAAGTTGAATACCATACAATTTTGGGCAAATTGCAAGTCGTCAACGGTTTTGAGATATCTTTACCAAGAGCCGTTTGCTCTGGATTAGCCAATCCTTTTGTTTATTAGACAAAGCGGATCGATAACCAATTGAGTAAGTGCGAACACTTACTCCAAAAAAAAATTTTGGCCAAAAACGGGAATTGTGTGGATAATATATGATAAAATTCGTGAGAATTCCCCACACTTAGAAATGAATATTGCCCTCAATATTCAAAGTACCGGCGATTATGCCGAAACAAAGAACGTAAAGGGAAATACTACGGCCATTATTTGAATTTTTTTTTTTTTTATATATATATATAACATGTGGGCATCACCCCACACTAAGGTGGTAGAAAGGGTAAGAAGTCGAAATATGGGTGAAAACCCATATGGTGTGTCTTCTTCGTTTTTGGTTACCGAGTCACTAGCTTGACTCGACCCCGAATTCATTGGTTCATGGGGAAGCAAAGTGGAAGAAACAATCACCATCGGACTTTCATTCAAGATGTTTGGACAAACATTTGAAGCATGTGAAAGTTCCAAACCGATGAGATATAGAGAGACAGATCCGGCTCACAGATGATAAATGAAAATGCCGGGATCAAAAATAGTGTCCTCATTCCCGAAGGAGAAAAGGGAACGAGAAGTCACACCATATGTGAAGAAAAGAAAGAAAATCATGATAAAAATCATGACTAACTCCTCATTATCATAAGGGAATTCATGATTTTGGATCATGAATCTCATCGATGAGGATAGAATCGTCATCACATGATGGAAGAGATAAGTTAGAATACGAGGTGGGACAAGTGGTGTGCTCGAGAGCTAGCAATTTCCACCACTTCCGTGATGGTCTCTCAGATCGGCCTCGGACATTTCATCGAAAAGAGGATTTACTTTTCCAAAAGTGTAGTCATTATTAAATTCAAAAGAGGATTTGAGAAAATCCCGAAGTAACCTCGAAATGTCAAGAGAATCACAAAAGGCAAATCACAATCACTATCGGATATATCCTCGCACTCACTGGGATTAGGACAAGATCCTCAACACTTGATGATTCCGCTTCCAAATAGTGCCGAGATGATCATCCTCCATTATGAGAGAGTCTTTGGAAGCAATAATAGGTAAGATAGGTGTGATAGCAATAGACCGAGGAGTTGAGAAATGATATCTTTCAAAGAATAACACTCTCCTCGTCGTCCTCATAATATTCCCTCATTTGAATAGTATCCTCATCATCATCGCCATCATATCGGATTCTTATATTCATCTGTGAAGCTACATACCATTCTTTTCATTTGTAGTTTTTTCAATGCGTATTTCTTCGAACTTTGTGGAAGATTACACCCTCGTAATCATTGAGATGTTTGTGAAGGCTCGGAAGTCCGAGTACTTGGATTAGTTGTTCGCTCTTCACTAGTAATTCTTGTTGGGAATTATGTGAATTCGGATTATGTTTGAAATTAATGCCGAAGTGTTTCTATCGAAGATGAAGTGGATTCTCACAAGACATAATCTCTCAAGTATAATAGTTATTAGTCCATTTCATGAAGTGTTTATTCCGTGTTTAGTTTATTTAGTGTGGATATACATGAGCTTTATTAGGAAGTGATTGTGTATATCTTATTTAGTTTTATGATTATACGTTTCTTGAGAAACAGTTTAGCGATATTGTTTAGGGTTCCTTGTCTATAAAAGGAACACATTAGAATGAGTTATGTACCGATTGGAAAACTCGCTTTAGTTAATATAAAGATCCATAGAGGATCAAGAAGTTCTTAGTTATTACTTGTGTTTATATTCACGATAAATATAAGTAGTAGAGATTGTCTTTATTGTGCTTGTGATTACATAGGCATATATAACGATCCACGAGCTCAAGATCTATCAAGGTCCTGCTTGTTTCAACAAGTGGTATCGAGCCTCGTGAGAGTCTCTACGATACTAAGGACAAGTTTTTCTAAACACCCATACAACCATAACAAAATCATCATGCCCGGTTCGGATGTTGATACCGAACTCACCAACAACCAAAACTCCACCCATCTCGCAACAACTAAGTCTCTAATAGCAATGCTAAGTTTCCTTACCTTAAAAGGGAGGAATATGATCTTTAGGCGATGAAGATGCGAATCGATCTCCAACATTGATTGGAATCTATGGCGATAATTATGAAGGGAACAGTTTGAAGAGAACTACCACGGATGTTCTTTGGTAATATGATGAATGTTCCTCCCAAAACTGCCAAGAGTTCTTGGCGCTTCGAGAGAAACCAAGGTCGAACTATTCTTCGCAAGCTATTCCGAGAGGATCACTTGAGTGATTTTCACTTCATGCAAGATGCTAAGGATATATGGTTAGCAATTAAGGCGAAGTTCGGTGGGAATGAGGAGTCTAGGAGATCAAGAAGTTCATGCTAAGACAACAGCCAGGACTTTCAAATCTCGAAGAGGAAGGAATTCACAAGGGTTATGATAAGTTTCACAAGATCTTAAGTCGGTTGAATCACCACGTGCAAAGCCGTATAATGATGATTGTAACTCTAAGTTTCGAGGTCATTACCTCCATCCCGGCTACATGTAAGCATAGCTTTAAAAGCTAAAGGTGGTTTGGACATGCTTACCTTTGATGAGTTGTACCACAAACTTAAAGCTCTTGAACATGATGTAAGAAGCCCTTTAGATCATCTTCTTCGCTAGTCATATCGCATTTGTTGGAGCCTCCACTCCAAAGTCTAGCTATGGTCCAAGCCCATATCCATCATCATCTTATGTCGCCCTTCATCAAGTTCTCACTCTAAATCAAGCAACATTATGGAAGATGTACTTGGATCCTTCTTTGTCGATTATGATCCTCAAACAGGATCCGCTTATGAGGATTTTGATCGTGGACCCGATTGAGATGGAAGAGATGAAGTCGAGGTGGCGGTGGCCATGCTTTCCATGGATATCAAGAACTTTGAGCGCAAAGTCGGAAGAAGGTTTGGGTTCAAAGGACGCGATCCAAGAAGGTTTGACAAGAGGAAGGTTAAATGCTTCACATGCCAACAGATGGGTCACTTTCAGAGAATGCAAAGACAGAAAGCTAGTGATGAGACAAGATACTCTTCTTATCGCCAGATCGTAAGGAGGCGGGAACTTCAAAGGATCAACCGCTTTGGTCACTCTGGATAGCAATGTGGACTGGAAGCAACATGAGGAGGCTGATAATGATGGTCCTGATAATGTTGGGTTGATTGCAAGCTGTACTACAGAGGATAGGCATGATCAGATTGCCTTGATGGGCATCTCTCAGGTACAAAATTGTTTGTTTGGTTGTAGTGAGCGTTATAATACACTCAAAGAAGCTTATGATATTTTGGAACCTAAATATAATGAATGCTATGTGGAAGTAGAAGCTTATAAACAGGCTTTAAAAACACTAGAAAGACAAAAGGTTTGGTTTCAGAAGAATGAAATAGCTTATGATGAGAAAATAGGTGTTTTAGAAAGAGATCTCGAATGTGCTACAAATGAATTAAAATGGTCTGAGAAGTTAAGAGCAGATGTAGAGTCAGAAAATCTAGAGCTTAAGGAGAAACTTAAGGAGGAAATTGCTAGGCATAAAGAATGGATGATGAATGGTAATAAGTTAGTCGGTCTCATTTATAGTAGTCAAGCTCCCAATTCTACAAAGGCTTTAGGCTTTAAGAAATATGTAGGATTAGAAGCTAGGGATGACACACGAAATCTACATCACCGGCCTAGCTAATTTTGTGAAAGAAGGTGACCTACATGTTGTACGTTGACCAATTAGAGGTGAGCATATGCCCATTGACCTTTCCACTCTTAAAGACTTTGATGGCTCACACCATCTGTATGGCAAAAGTCAAGAGACATGCTGCACCCTAATACTTCTACTAATGACTTTGTCTCTTGTGTTAACAAAGGACAAGTCCTCCAAGCAAGTGGTCTACAGAGTGTGATTCAAATGACAAGTCCGACCTTCCCAAGTCCGACCTTCCCAAGTCTCGCCCTTCCCAAGTCTTCACCCCCGCACCCAAGACTACCAATAAGCATGTCGAGTTGTCGCCAAGGAATCCACTTCCAAGACAGTTGCCTCAAGACTTGCATTTTAATTCTTTGCATAATAGTACTCGTTAAAACAATTCTTTTCATGGTTTTGGTTTGAATATCGCTTGTAATAATACTTCTTTTGGTTTAAATAAATCTTCTAATCAAGAAATGTTTTGTGTGTGGAAGTAAATCTCATTTAATTAAGGATTGTGATTATAATGAGCAAAGGATGATTAGGGATGGTGCTTCTAGAAATCTAGACCAATGTGGACAAATGTGAATGAAATACCACCTTATGTTCCACAAAATACAAATTATAATACTCCTTTTCTTGAGTAAACCATTGTAAAACCATATGTTCAACCAACCAAAGGTGAATATTTTAAAATGGTTTTTGGCCTAGATATGTTAACCCTATGATGATGGGAAAGGGTATGGGATATCATCAAAGACCTCAAGAAGTTCCAAACACCCCTTTTAAAACTGAAATACAAACTTAAACTGATAAGAACACTTAACTAGCTAGTACCATTGATCAAACTGAGTTCTCATGACCATATTACAACTATATAAACACATTTTAACTAGTGGTGACTACAAATAAACACCCAAGCATAAAATGCAATATTGGAAAAAAATAGGAAATGAGAATAGAACTCACATGAGTCCAACTGTGTTGCAGGCTAAACCAAACCAAATTCTACACTAACCTAACCTATTTTAAACCCCTCCAAGCTGCATCAACCCATTCCACTTCCAAATTGCTCCATTTTGACTTTTGTTGACCATGACTCAAAAAGGCTTGAAAATTAAATGTAAGCTTTTCAAAAGCTATATAGAGATTAAGTGAGCTGATTTGAATGATGAAATAAGCTTTTGGAAGCTTAAATGTAAGAACATTAGTTTGAAAATCTCAACAGTAAACACAAGATCAATAATTTTAACCAAACCTTGAAATTAATTCTTAAAAACTGATTACAATGATAAAATAGCTTTAGTTTGGATCATAGAAACAACAGATTACATATTTTAAGCTAAGCTAATAGATTCATAAGAAAAACGACATTAAGGAAATTCAAAACTAAATTCTACTACCTATTTCTTCTCTCTTCAACCTCCTTTTATACTTCATTCATCTCCCCACTTGTCTCTGACTTTATCCCACCATCATTATGGTCCATTGGATGACTTAAGTGAATGTTAGCCATAGATTGATTTTTGGCGGGAAACATGTATTTGACCTGCTGGGGTTGAGTAAAGGGGAGGGAGATGCATTAAATGTATCTTGGATTGTGTGGAGGTGGGGGGGACATGGAAGGGTGCTAGTGAGCTGGGGGGATGGTGTGGTTGTGTGTAGCAGGGGTGAATGGCAGGGAAGAAAAAAAGGGCGCCAAGTGGTGTTTTGTTTGACTATGGGATTGACTGGGTATTATTAATGCCAGGGGGTCAAAATCAGTCAGGGGGTCCAACAGGTTTAAGTGGCGAGGTCAAAAGGATTTGACAAGGGACCAAGGTTTAATAATCATAGGGGCCATTTGTGTAAATTCTGAATTTCAAGGGACCACTCCTGCCAATTAAGCAAAGTTTCTCCAAGGACCATAAGTGGCAAGTTTCAATAGTGCAAGGACCAAACTTGCCATTTTCAAATTTTCCAGGGCCATTTTTGCCAAATTTCAAACTTGAAGGACTAATTTTGTAATTTTCTCAAACTTTTGATATTTTTCACCAAAGGAATAATTTTGACAAGTTATGATCTTAAAAGGACCTTTGGTGATTTTACTTTTGAAATTAAGGCTCGTGGACTATTTCGACAACTTTTGAAACTTGGGGACCGAAGCGCCAATTATGCAAACTTAGCTCATTTTCATCCGATTTTGAACATTTTGCATCCAAACATATAAAATGCAATTTTGAAATATTTTCAAGATTTTGATGCATTTCGAGCTTTTTAAACGTTTGCGATTCAGATTGACCAAAATGATGAGTATTTACACACTCATCATTAACCAAACATCGTTAAATATTTAACTATCGTTATGTTTTATTTCGTGACTAATAATTAATAATAACATTTTATATATTAATTATTAACATCAACTCTCATACGTAATGTGTGCAATCCCAAGTCTCGAGTTCGAATCCCACATACTAATATGTTGGCCTCAACGATTATGGATCTTATGATCTTACTAAGTCAAAAGTCAAAATATACCAATACAGATATTGAAACAAAGGTTCAGAAAATATGCTTTGTATTAATCAATAATATGTCATCATCTTATTTGTTACGTAATTGCTAACTATATATACAAGATGAAAGGGTATGTTGAAGAGTCATGTCGGTTAGGAGATAATCGCCATATGGCGCTTATGTTGTAATCGCTATTTAGCGCTTATGTTTGTAATCGCTGTCAAGTTGACTTTCGTGTTTGACCCATTGGGTTTGACCGGTCATATGGGTAAACGGGTAGGATTGGGATTAGCCCAATATTCTCCCCTTAATCACAATCGCTTTGTTGTAGATCCTTGACTCGATTAGTTGTCTCATTGTTAGAATCGATCTTCTAGTGCTTTTGTGAGCATGTCACCTTTTGAAATTCTCCGCTTATAAACTCGACTTGTAAATCTTCTCTTTCAACGCATTCTCGTATAAAGTGATATTTTATGTCAATATGCTTACTCCTTCCGTGAAATACGGATTCTTCATTAGTTCGATGGCGCACTTGTTGTCCACCATTATCGTAACCTTTTCTTCTTGGGTATGTGTAAGCTTGCTGAGTAATCTCTTTAACCATAATGCTTGTGTTGATGCTGCTGTTGCTGCAATGAACTCGGATTTACATGATGATAGAGCTACTGTGGCTTGTTTTTGTGTACTCCAGCTGATTGGTGATTCACCGTAGTAAAATATAATTCCAGTAGTGCCTTTGCCTTCTTGAGTGTTGACTCCGTAGCTACTGTCACTATAACCTTGTATCTGGTTTCCTCCATTGTGTTTGTAGGTGATTCCATAGTCTTTTGTTCCTTTTACATAGCGTAGTACTTTCCTGATAGCTTTCATATGTTGTTCCTTTGGTTCTCGCATAAAACGACTAAGTAATCCAATGAAATAACTTAAGTCGGGTCTTGTATGTAGCGTATATCGTAAGCATCCAATTAAGCTTCAGTATTCGATTGAGTTGACCGTTGTTTCTTCGTGGTTCTTTGTTAGTCTTGTTCCCGGATCCATAGGTATTAGCGTTTCGCTGCAATCTAGCATTCCAACTTCCTTTAGGATCTTGCTTGCGTGGCGGATTGCTTTATTGATATGTCACCTCCGGTTTGTGTGACTTCAATTCCTAAGTAGTAGGATAGTAATCCTAGGTCACTCATCTCGAATTTTTCTTCCATTTGAGCTTTGAATTTGTCTATCTCTTCTTTAGGTGTGCCGTGATGATTAAATCATCTACGAGACTCCAACTAGAAGTATTGAATCTTTTGATTTCTTCGTGTAGACAGCTTGTTCCAAAGCGCATTTCTTGAAATCTAAAGACTTCAAGGTATTGTCTAATTTTATGTTCCAAGCACGTGGTGCTTGTCTTAAACCGTATAGAGCTTTTGTGAGTCTGTAGACTTTTCCAGTATCTTCTTTCTTTATAAATCCTTCGGGTTGTGTAACATACACTTCTTCTTTCAAGTCTCCATGCAGAAATGCAGATTTGACGTCAAGGTGATGTACTTCCCATTTATTATTAGCAGCTATGGCTAATAGTAATCGGACTGTTTCCATTCTTGCTACAGGTGCAAAGACTTCTTCGAAATCTATGCCATGCTCTTGTATGTAGCCTTTTGCTACTAGTCTTGCTTTATGCTTGACTATATTTTCATTAGCATCTTTCTTGGTCTTGAATACCCACTTTAATCCAATGGCTTTATGTCCTTTTGGTAGAGTGGTTAGTTCCCATGTATTGTTTCTGTTGATGGAATCTAATTCGACCTTCATTGCTTCAATCCATTTTAGATCGGTTGATGCTTCCTTGTAATTCTTAGGTTCATCTTCAGCCAGTAATAATTGCTCGGGTAATACTTCCTCGGTGTTTTCGTATATATCATTTAATGTTCTAAAACCTTGTAAAGGTGTATGATCAAAGTCTGGATGTAAATTCCTGGTTGCGTTTGAGTTACTTTGATTGGTTGAACGTGCTGAGGCAGTTGGTGTAGTTTGAGCGTTTACTCGCGATGAAATTGTAGATGGTGTGCGAAATGCTTGTGAGGGTGAGTTTGTTGTTGATGTTGTATTTTCATCATCATCTGTAGGGATATCATTGTCTTCTTCATTTGGTTGGATTTCTTGTTCCTGATGATCATTTGTGGCTTCTAGGTTTTCAACTTCGAAGTCAAACCATTCAGGTTGATCGTTGGTGTGTTCATTCAAGTAATCCTTCCAGTCCCATGCTTCATCCTCTTTAAACTTCACATCTCTACTAACACAAATTCTTTGTGTTGTTGGATCAAATAGTCGGTAGGCTTTTGATCCTTGTTCATTTCCTAAGTATACCATTTTGTTGCTTCTGTCATCTAACTTTGTCAGATGTTGTGATGGTACCTTTGCATATGCTATGCAGCCAAAAACTTTTAGATTTTCTAAGTTTGGCTTTCTTTGTTTAATCGCTTCATATGGAGTGATGTCTTCTAAGGCTTTTGTAGGAACGCTGTTTAGAATGTATATTGAATGTCTAACAGCTTCAGCCCAAAAATTTTGAGGCATGTTGGTTGCTTTCATCATGCATCTTGTTGTAGACATAATTGTCCTATTTCTTCGTTCAACTACTCCATTTTGTTGCGGTGAGTAAGGTGCGGTAAGTTGTCGTGCTATGCCATTTTCTTTGCAGTATTGAGTGAATTCGTTAGAAGTGAATTCTCCTCCACGATCGCCTCGAACATTTTAATGTTGTCCTTAGCTCCTTCTCTATTGTATTCTTGTATTCCTTGAAAGTATCAAATGCTTGATCTTTCGTGTTTAGAAATACGCCCACATATATCTTGAATAGTCATCGACTAGTAAGAATATGTATCTTTTCCGATGGTGTTGGTGGTGTAATTGGTCCACATAAATCTCCGTATACTAAATCTAAAGGTGAGGTTGATCTAGTTTTGCTTTCTTGGGAAATGGTGCTCTACTTTGTTTACCAACTAAACAAACATCACAGATTTGTGTTGTATGTTTAATGGCAGGTATTCCTTGAACTAACTCTCTTTGAGTCATTGATTTTAGTGATTCAAAGTTGAGATGTCCTAGTCTTGCGTGCCATAACCAAGTGTTGTCCTTCAAGTTTGCTAGTAGGCAAACAGGTGTGCCTATCTTCAGACTTGCTTTGTATAGACGGTTTCTTTGTCTCGGGACTTTCATGAAGATTTTGTTGTCCATGTCATAAAGTCGTAATTCATCGTCTTCCATTACTACTTTACAACCGATTTCGGTGAATTGTCCAAGGCTCAATAAGTTGCTTTTTAAGCTGGGAATGTAATAGACTTGAGATATGATTCTTTGTTTCTCGTCATCACATTCTAATAGGATTGAACCTTTTCCTTTAATCTCTATATGAGATCCATCTCCGAATCTTACTTTTCCACTAACGTTCTCATCTAGGTCTTTGAAGTGTTCTCTCATTCCAGTCATATGATTGTTGGCTCCATTGTCTAAGTACCATAGACTATCTACATTTGTCTCTTTATATCCTACATCTTGTTCGTAGTAGAGGCGCTTTGATCTTTAAGTTTTGTTACAGGTGGGTCTTCTAATATTGCCATTAGTAAGGTAGGCTCTAAGTCCTCCTCGACAAGATTAGATTGCATACTAGTGTTTGGTTTTGAATGACACTTAGTTGCATAATGACCCATTTTATTGCATTTGTAACATTTTACTTTGCTAAGATCAATATGTGATTTGTTGAAGTTGTTGTGAGAGTTTTCTCCGTTTTTCTTTTCTTCTTTAAAATTTTCGTGGTTTTTACCGTGTGAAAATTTATACTTCCCACGTCCACGTCCTCTAAAGTGTTTTCCTCTATTGTCATGCCGTGTGAACATCAATTTTTCTTGGTTCCACATGTCTTCCCTTTTTGAACTTAATCCTTTCTTCGTATGTTTTAAGTCTACCAATTGCTTCTTCCATAGTCATTTCGCTTAGGTCAGAATATTGTTCTATAGATGCGACTATTTGCAGATACCTTCCGGGTACAACATTTAGTAGTTTCCGTACTAAGGTTTCGTCTTCTATGGTGTGTCCTAAACTAGCGGCTTTGTTTACTAGAGTTGTAAGTTTTGTAGTGAAGGTGTCGATTGTCTCTTCTTCCTTCATGTATAACATCTCAAAGTCGGATTTGATTGTTTGAAGTCTTGCTTGTTGAACTCTGGTTTCGCCAACGTGTCTAGTTTTCAAAGCATTCCAAATGTCTTTGGCGGTTTTGTGCTTTGTTATTTGAAGTAATTGTTCTTCGGGTAAGGCTTGGTAAAGAAATGCAATAGCGGTTTTCTCTTTTTTCTTATTAGGTTGAGTCGACTCAGTCGGCTCTATTGTTTCCATAAGCAATTTGCTTCGAGAATAATTTGCATGCGAATTGCCCATAATGAGTAATTCGCGGGCTTTAGGATTGGGCATTGAAATTGGGGTGTACTATTATTAGTACTAGGTTCCTTGTTACCACTATCTTTCGTCATATCTTAAAGATATTGACAATAAATCTCAAGAAAATTTTAACACGATGTGTGTTGAAATTTCTTAATTTTAATGAGCTCTAATGTTTTATTTTCCTTAAAGGTGTATAAAACTTTTATAGGACTAGTTTTGAAAGACTATCCTAGGGAGATTAAAAAACTTAAATGAAATATCCTAAGGTTAATTACTCCTTAAAAGTTATTTCTAATATAATAAGCAGTGTAATCACTAGGTTATTATATCTAAAAATTTGATGAAGTACTAAATTTGTAATTTAAAAGTAACTTATCAAATAAAATAATATATATCTAAAATGAAGAATATATACTATATAAAAAAATGAAAGAGTGGTGTTGTAAAATTTTGGAACCTGAATGGGTTGATGATTTAACCCGATGCCTTAAATAAATAAAAGTAACTCCTTGCCCACTTAAAAAAAACTGCGCCTCCTTTTAATATTTACTTATTTATCTCATTTTTTTTATAAAGATGTGCTCTTTCTATATTTCTTATATCTCTTTTGAGATAAAGAAAACAAACGTATCTCCTGTGGAAACTTTATTAGTCTCTCTCCTTTTCTGGGAATGAGATGCGTTTTCTCTTCTTCTCCAAATCTATATGGTCAACGCCTGTGATAAGGGTTGAGTGGCCTTCTTCTCTTTTCCGGTACGTGGTGATCTTTGCGAACACCAAATCCATTCAATCGAAATTTTAGGGTTTCGTTGATTTGGGGGTTTTTAATCCGTGAGAGGTATGAATGATTGGAGACTTAATTAAGTCGATTGGCGGCTTAATTAACGTTCTGGGC
The DNA here is from genome assembly GCA_022545495.1 of Chrysanthemum lavandulifolium. NCBI lineage: Eukaryota > Viridiplantae > Streptophyta > Magnoliopsida > Asterales > Asteraceae > Chrysanthemum > Chrysanthemum lavandulifolium. The sequence goes on along the minus strand of CM040243.1, from coordinate 241,741,940 downwards.
TTGATTCTAGATTTGGAACAGGTGTGTTTGTTCTAATTTTGAATCTTTAATTTCTGCCCTGAATGATGACTTCGTTTAGTTTTGTTTGAATCAATTTGTAAACGGTTTAATCCGTTTCTAATCCTTTGTGGATAAAAAATATCGGTTTCGATGAAAAAAAAATGCGAATAGTTTTGTTGCCGGGTTGGAGTAATCACTTGTGTGATTGTTCCCTTGATGCGACAAACGTATAGAGCACAAAAATGATATCTTGATTTGTGTTCAAATATGTTTTGCAGAAAAAAAATTTTATCGAGACTATTTCTGGTTTTTTATTGATTCTGAAACTAAAACGAAAATGGTAAATGATGATTCTTGGTTAGTGTGACCAAACCGCTCTGATACCAATTGTTGGCCTCAACGATTATGGATCTTATGATCTTACTAAGTCAAAAGTCAAAATATACCAATACTGATATTGAAACAAAGGTTCTGTAAATATGCTTTGTATTAATCAATAATATGTCATCATCTTATTTGTTACGAATTGCTATCTATATATACAAGATGAAAGGGTGTGTTGAAGAGTCATTTCGGTTAGAGATAATCGCCATATGGCGCTTATGATGTAATCTACTATTTAGCGCTTACTTTGTGTAACTGCTGTGGTTGACTTTCGTGTTTGACCCATTGGGTTTGACCGGTCAAATGGGGTAAATGGGTAAGATTGGGATTAGCCCAATATGGTGTACAAAACCTATAACCCTTGATATATTGCATAACGATAGGTGATGTTTAAACTGAAAATTTATTGGAAGTTAATAATCTATCAAACTTTAAAGTCTTGAAAACACTACCAAGGCCTTCCTCTCTAATGGTAAAATCTACGTAAAAAAGTTATTGAAATAGTAAAAGCTGAAAAGGTTCAAGCTTCTATTTGAGTTGCTCATATGAACGATTTCGAAACTGACTAATGATTGCACCCAAAGACTTTTTGTTGAATGAAAACTCAATAAATGATTTAAAACACTCTCCAAGTGCCAACTGTAGAGTCAAATAGACGTTCTCTTGAATCTTAAACCTCTAAGTCCATGGTGCATGTAGAAACCAAACACACCGCGACGTATTGTTTTATTGAATTCATGAACGAAAGAGGAGCTTACATAGAGTATTTGTACAAGAAACAAAGGGTAATAACTATAGGCTAATGGGCGCTTATGAGCTAATAACCAAAGGCCTCTTGGCCCAGGGTATGTGACTTTCTCAACTACCTAGAGAATGTGGGTTCAAGAGTCGTTGAAAACACATGTGAGATAAGTGGTGTAGGCTGAAAATAACATTTATCTTTTTTTTTTTAAAAAGGACTACTATGGACTAATATAGTAAGCTGGTACATTTTGGTGAGGTCAATAATGTGTTGCAGCATCGTCAAAACATGGATGAAGTTATGAAAATATCATGTCGGTTTGGTTCATTGGTTGGTTGAATTTTCTTTTTGCCATCACCAAACTTGCACAGACATTAAATTTGTATCCTCATTAATTTAATATATTTATAACTCACCTGCCAATGTGTAAAAGTATATGTAAGAGCATCCCCATTCTTAACGGGGTAACGCCCGTTAACGAGCAAATAACGCCGTTAGCGGCGTTACACCCTTGGAAGTGTGTTTGTTTAACGCCGTTGGTCCCTTTGCGTTGCCCTTGTAACGCCCGTTAACGAGCAGAAAAAAAATTCAAAATTTTTTCAAAACTAGTCCCTCTAACGGCTACTAGCCGTTAAGTTTTTTAAAAAAATCAAAAAACACCCCTAACGGCTAGAATTTTAAAAAAAATAAAATCAAAAACATTTTTTTATCATTATAAATACACAATTAAAACACCATTTTTTTCACACTTCCACTACTAAATCCTTTCAATACTCTCAATCTTTCAACTTCAATTAACTGCAAAAAAAACAATGTCAGGAGGCAACGGCGATACTTTCTTGAATCTTTTCAATAATGGGAGGAATCCCTCAAACCCGGGTTCATCATCTAACCCGAACGCTGGTTCATCTTCAAACCCCAACCCACTAGGCTTCTCGAGCCAAGAAATGTGGCAACAACAACAAACATTACTGTTTTGGCAACAACAAAACCAACAAAACACCTTAAAATCCAACTTTCAAAACCTACAATTCACACAACAACACAACAATCACAAATCGAAACACAAGATGTTCTTTGAGACACCCACATCTCCTCCAAAAAGGAAAAGGTCATGTTAAGCGAAAATCAAAAATCCAAAGACCCCGAGCCCGAACCAATTGATTCTCGATGAGGAGGTTGTCGTTCTCGCGTTGAATTCAAAGAGGAAGCATTACTTGCAAGGTGTTATATAGTCATTTTGAGGATCCGAAAGTTGGAAAGTGCCAACCTAGAGATACGTTTTGGTATCGGGTCAGAAATGAGTTCAATAGACTCAACTTTCAACGGCGCACCAAGGACATGATGTCAAGCAAATTGAAAACGTTGAACGGGATATGCACAAAGTTCAACTCTTGTTACATACTTGCGCAACGGGATCAACGAAGTGGGGAAAGTGAGGTGGATGTGATGAAACGGGCAAAGCAATGGTATCATGAGGAAAACAGATGAGCACTGTTTGGTCTCGATACGCTTGGGAGGTTTTGCGTCATTATAAGAAATGGGAGACGCCAGAACCGGTTGATTTAACCGGCGAAGTCCCAAGCCAAACAAATGAGGCTTTGTTTGGTAATGATGAACAACCACGCCCCATGGGAAAGAAACGTGCTACCAAGAAAGCAAGATCCGAGACTACAACAAGTAATGGGGAACAAGCACTGGAGGAACGAGCTCGTCAAACATTTCACGTAAACTATGGCAAACGAGTTTCGTATGAAACGAGAAGTCTCCAAGCGGCGATCGGGCCCAACAGAAAGAGATCTCACATTAACAAGGTGGAAGAGATAAAGTTTTTATGACGCCATCGAGGGCAAGATCCAATGGTCGTGGAGTGGATCAATGACGAAAAGATCGAATCATCAAAAATATAACTTGAAACCTCGTCAAGAGATCGTATTCTCGCTATTTCCTTTAATTTGTTGTAACGTTTTATTTGCAGTGTGTTTTTTTTTCGTTGTAATTTTTTTTTTTTAATATCGTATTGTAATATGTTTTTAGTTTTAATGAAATGTTTGTTTTAGTTTAATAAATGAAGTGTTTGTTTTAGTTTAGGGGTTGAAATTGAAAATATGAAATTTATTGGTGTTATTGATGTTATTGGGATGTTATGGTTGTGGGTGTTTTTTGGGGATGTTAATGTTAAATGTTAAAGCTGATGTGGCGCTGCGTGGAAGGTGTTATTGGTGTTATGGTGTTATGAATGGGGATGCTCTAAGGCACAAGGTATGGTAATTTGAGATCGGCTCCAATCTCACGTGTCACGGCACAACAACAACATTATCACACCCGGTCTCAAACCATTTCAACGCCGCTAAGCCCCAAGCCAACATTTTAACGCGTTGGAAAAAAAAAAAAAAAAAAAAAACCCAACGACTATAAACGGCTAGTTGGAGTAAAAAAAATTCAAACTAAACACAACCACTTTATATAAACCTCTCTAGGCACCCTTTTTTACACGCAAACGCTTTGCTTCCATTTTCACTTTCATATATTCACACACAAACCACCATCCGTTTTTCAAAAAAACCTCCTTGGGATATCGTAATATCTAAATTCTTCATCTTCGTCAAACCCTCCAACACCTTCATCCGCAAACTCAATATCATCACAATCTTAATTTTTCGCATTCGGTAGCCAATACACTATGCCGACTTACACACCCGAAAAATTATATCTCTTTCAACAACAACAAATACTTAACAAACAATTACAACATCTACAACAAAATTCACCACAATTCCACCCACCACCACCACAAACCGCACAACCACAAAACTCACAACCACCAACCGAAACCTACAACAAAAGACCCGAAGAAAAGGAAAACGACCCGCAAATAAAAACAAAAGACCCGAAACACACAACTACAACCGAAACTGAAACCAAATCCGAGAAGGTTTCCTTTCGTTGGTTGCCGGAGGAGGAAACGTTATTAGCCTAGTGTAACGTTGCCATTTCCGAGGATAACAAAGTCGAAAGTGACCAAACCAATAATTCATTTTGGTACAAGGTTCTACACGAGTTCAGCCAAACTAATTTGCAAAACCATAACAAGGACATGTTGATGGGGAAATGGGCAAGGTTGAACCATAATTGCCAAAAGTTTAACTCTATATTTAAAATGTTTGAGCCGTAATAGAAAAAACGAGGTTAATCTTTTGAACCATCACATATCATGAAGAGTCAAAAGGAAGAGTTGCTCAAGACGGGGTGTGTGCTATGTTGAAAAACACGACAAGTGGGACGCGACCGAGCCCGTTAAACCGGTTGATGAAACCGGACATACCGAGCTATTCGGAGATGATCCGAGACCACGTCCCCCCATTAAACTACGTCTCACAAAAAAACTAAATTGAAAACCACGTTGGGCACCACGGAGAGTAGCACATACGAGTTCGGTGAGTCCTTACATACGAAATTAGACTCAAACGGGAAGCCACCCAATTGGCGTACGAGGTGGCGAAGGACAAAGACCGGGTAATAATCAAGTTTGAAGAATTAAGGTTTCTCGGCACTAGCACTGCGAAATTGTCGAAGGAGGATGCCTACGTCATCAACATGCAAAAAGATGAAATACGTCAAAAATATAAGCGTGACAACAATTAATTATCGTGTTGTATGTATATATATTTTTTTTAATTTTCATGTTGTTTTAAAAAAAAATCGTATGTTTTTTTTTTCTCGTATTGTTATTTTAATGAATGAGATATTAGTTGGGCAAATCGCATAAAAAGGTACTCATCTTATGTCCAATTTCAATTAAAGGTACTATTCTTTTTTATTCTCATTTAAGGTACCGACTTTTTTTTAGTCGATTTAGGTTTTTCTAACTTCGTTAACTATTTCGTTAGTAAATTACATGTTTGGTCCTCGAGTTTGCATAGGCATTTCATGTTTGGTCTATTTTCATCCGCTTTCACGCGCTTGCATACGCCGTCTCGCTTTTATACGCCGTCCGCTTTACACGCCGTCCGTTTTCCACGCCGTCCGTTTTACGTTTTCGTCCGCCACGCCGTTCGTTTTACGCCGTCGTCGCTTTACACGCTTACATCTGTTTTACATGTTTCGTCCGCTTTACATGTTTCGTCGCTTACACGCCCATCTGCTTACATTTTCGCCATTTTTGCACGCTTTTCTTAGTGTTTACGTTTAAATCGCTTTTGCACGTTTTGCCGTTTTGCGCCATTTGTTTTTACACGCCGTCCATTTTACATGTTTTCATCTTTTTAAACATTTTCGTCCGCTTTGCGCGTTTTGTTTTGTTTTACACGCCGTTTGTTTTGCACGCTTTTACACGCTTCTTTGCACGCTTTTACACGCTTATGTGAAAACGGAAGAAAATGTAAAATAGACGAATGTAAAACGGACAAAATGAACCAAACGCAAAACGGACGCAAACGCAAAACGGAAGAAAACGTGCATAAATGGACTAAACGATAAAACAGATAAAACGTAAAACAGATAAAACCGTAAAACATGACAAAACGCAAAAAAGCGAAAACGTAAAACAAAACGAAACGTGCAAAACGGTCAAAACGTAAAAATAGACGAAAACATAAAAACGGACGAAAACGGCGTGCAAAAGTGGACGAAAACGTGCAAAACGGACGAAAACGTAAAACGGACGAAACGTAAAACAGAATGTAAACGCAAAATGTACTAAAACGTGCAAAACGGACGAAAAGGTGCAAAGATAGACGAAACGCAAAACGGACGAAAACGTAAAACGGACGGCGTATAAAACGCATTTAAAACGTATGCAAGCGTATGAAACGGACGAAAATAGACCAAACATGAAATGCCTATACAAACTCAAGGACCAAACATGTAATTTACTAACGAAATAGTTAACGGAAGTTAGAAAAAAACCTAAATCGACTCAAAAAAAAAGTCGGGTACCTTAAATTGAGAAAAAAAAGAATAGTACCTTTAATTGAAATTGGACATAAGATGAGTACATTTTTATGCGATTTTCCCATATTAGTTTGATTGGAAAAAAAATAAATAAATAAAATTGTGAGTCCTCAAAAAGGTGTTTTGGCTTGAGTTATAAATGAAGTGTATTTAGGTGTGTGAGTTTCAAAAGGAAATGTTAAGTCGACGCTGACGTAGACTAAAAATGTGGGTTTTGGCATGTTACAATACCTTGTGCTAATACAAATTCAATCGTGAGTTGAAAAATATAGATTAAAGGCATTTATATTTTACGATCTTCTTGAATGTTTTGAGTTTTTGAAATTTTGGACACTATTTTGTTAATACAAAAGTAAGATCATTTCTAATGTTTTGTCGATAACAAAAGTAAGATCAAAACAAATAAAACACGTAAATAGTTTGAACTAATGGTTTTATAACACACTTACGCTTTCACATAAAACACTAAAACTAGTATAAGTGATTTTATGACTTAGATACATATGTACAACAACTAGTGTTTACATATTGGGTTAAACATATACTTAAACTAAGTATACCAAAATGGGTAAAACTAAGTGTATGCTAAATTGGGTAAATACAAGTATATACAAAAGGTTAAATACTAGCAAATGGTTTTGACCCATAACCCATGGTTTTATATATACCACTTAACCAAGTACATTGTATCTAGAAAGAAAACCATGGATCAACCCATAACCCATGACCCATAAACCAAAAATACCCATGGGCAAAGAGGAGCGGACCACGGATCCCTAGCTTTGTGCTAGCCGGATCCCAAGTGGAAGGGATCCGTGGGATCCGGGAAACAGAGGTTTTTCCTCTATAAATAGTGAGCCATTTCTTCATTATATCTCACCCTCTCTAACATACTTTCTCCCCGAGTTAAATTCACCAACCTTAGATCCAAGAGATCTATGTTTGTAGTTTTGTTTTGTGTGATCTTTTAGGTTCCTCTTAAAGGGAAGATCACCACCTTTGAAGTCAAGCAAGCTCAAGTCCATGAGTTGCCAAGCCTCCTCATCATCAAGGCTATTGAAGTCCTCTTGTTGATGATCCCTTTCTTTCTTCAAAGAAGCGTAGTGTTAAAGACATTAGTGAAAGATGTCTCAAGTGTCAAGACGAAGATATTAGTGAAGGGTATCTATCGCTCTATAGGATAAGCACTTGTGGTAGGTGCTTAGAAGTCAAGACAAGAAGCATTAGTGAAAGGTGCTTAGAAGTGAAGACACAAGACATTAATGAAAGGTGTCTTGTAGATCTAATCAAAGACATTAGTGAAAGGTGTCTTGTAGATCTAATCAAAGGCATTAGTGAAAGGTGCCTTAGATGTACATTCGATATGGTGTGTTTCATGTACTAGATAGACTAGCATTAGATCCAAGGATATTGATGTCCTTGATGATGTTGTAAAGGAGTAGATCTCCTTTGGGATTAGTCGTTGGTGTAGTGTGGTAGTAGTTCCTCCATTGCAATGGAACTAGGTACTTAGCCTAGTACCTAATAAAGGGTAGGCGACGTTGTGAAGGTGTAGTTCACCTAAGGTGTGAAAGAACTCGGTGGTTAGCCTAGCACCGTATAAAGGGTAGGCGACGTTATGTTAGGTGTGGTTCGCCTTGGTGTGAAAGAACTCGGTATTTAGCTTTGTACCGAAAAGATTAAGCGACGCCAGAAGGCTTCTCCGCCATAAGGAGATTGGTGTAGTGATTACAAACTCTCGAGTAGGTGACTCGGGAGTGGAGTAGGCAAGGAAGGTGTCCTTGTAGCCGAACCACTATAAATACTGCGTTGTGGTTTTGTGCTTCTTACTCTTATCTCTTCATTACATATCTTTATATGCTTGTTTATCAACATCCAACACACACAACCAAATAGATTGACATAAGTCGATCTAAATAGTTTAAAAGGAAGTTTTAATTGGTAAAACTATTCAACCCCCTTCTAGTTTTCCACAATTGGCATCAGAGCTTCGTTACCAAGTTTCTTGAAGTATATTGTACTTTAAAAACTTGATACGATCCATAGTTAATTGAAAACTACAAAGAAGGTTTTTTCATAAAAACAAACACCATGTTTTTCAAAAACTATATGTTTGGATGTTGAGTTGATAACAACATTTTTTTATATATATATTTTTTTCATTTAATTGCACTAATCTTCTTTGTGATATTGATTAGTCAAAGCTCATACCCACCAAGCTTTAGGAGACGCTTGGTAACAAGAATACCTTCCTTAAGAAGGTATCTTAAACGCAAAGGAGCGGGAATTGTCTAACTGACATTTGTCATTTGTAAAGACATTCCTAAGTGCACGCGAGGTATGACTTTCCACTTATATCTAAATGATATTAGTTTAGTAAATAAGTGTTATTTGTTAGGAATTTATTTGAGTAGATTTTTGTGTTTACACATGATTTACATGTAGCTTCATTAGGAAGCCTTTTTCTCACATACGTGTTTTATTTCTCGTATATATAACTTTTGTTTTATTTCTTCTTAAATCCAATAATAAAACAAAACACGAATTTCAAAAATTCCTCCTTCCCTATTAATAAACCCACTCGACGCCCACTTTTTCAATCCTCATTTTTTTTCAAATTTTCCAATTTCAAAAATTCCCTCTCATTCAAAAACTTCATCTTCCTCCTCATTCCATCTCTTCCTAAACCAAAAAGATCCGTCATCAACATGGTTTACATCGCACTCGTGCTCATCGCCCTAACACTCATCGCACTTGTGTTCCCTATGATGAAGTTCACATACGGAGACATTTACTTTGTGTTGTTAATCTATATTGGGGTCATTTACCCAATCCTTTGTATCATCCTTAGCATTGAAATGCAATATTATTGATAATCTATTTTATCTAGGATGTTTGTGTTATTATGTGTGTTTCATTTCTTTTGATCTATATGTGTTATATTCTTTCGTGATACATTAGATGTCATGTATGCATGCTAAAAGAAAATGTAGGATAAAACATACTGTGGTACAATAACCGTAAAACCTATGTTTTTATTAAACCGATTATGTTACTACTGATCCACGGATCCCGGAAGTTACACTAGCCGGATCCCTTTGAAAAGGAACCGTGGATCCGCCCCATCGAAAATGCTTTTCTTGCAAGATTAAAACCACTATCTTTCTAAAAGTAATAATCCACTAGATTTTCAAAACCATGAGTTAGTTAAGTGTTAAATACCATTGTTAATAAAATCTAGTAAAACGTTAGATTTTATAGGTTAATCATAAACATCACCTCCTATTAACCCTTCACCTCTATAGGTTCAACTATGACGCATGAATACGAGTTTGATTTTTCACTCACTAGCGTCTACACCCGAACATCTCCTTGAGCCCAACACACCGGCAATCATGTCCGTGGTTCAATAATCTCGAAACCGTCACTTCCATGAAGGAGGACGACAGACACCTTCTACAATTCAAGAAGGTATCAATACCTCCTTCCGAGCCATAGGACTAGAATGTCTTCTTGAAATCAACGAAAGATATGTCCAAGGTTCATAATGGAATTCTTCCATCAAGTGGAACTCATTCGTAACGAGGATCGCTTCTCATCTCTTTGGTTTTATATCAAAACCAAAATTCACTTTAAGCCTTGGGCATTTTGCTCACATCCTCCGAATTCCAAACCATGGACAATGTGCCTTCACCAAGATTGGTCTCTTGATTCTCTCTTCAACTTTCGTGAAGAAAATAGTCCATATTGTTCACACATACCCTCCCGGAAGATTTAACGCGCATGATATGCAAACCTCGACCATATTACTCCAATCCAAACATTATCCATACACGGATATCCGAGAAGAGTATAAACCTGTTGCTCTCATTCTACGTGAAAATGTTTGGAGTCTTAGGGAAATCGAGATATTCTTCCCGCTTGTTGTGCTCACATGTTGTAATCGCTTTGCTAACACAACAACCATACAATCTCGCCTACTTCTTCGCAAGGCGAATTGCAAACCTTCAAGGCTCCAAGGATAAACTCATCCCTTATGGAATGTTCTTGACACGCCTATCACAATGTTATGCACTTCCATCCTCAATTTCAAAGTCCGTTGTACGTATTTGTGAACAAGATGATGGAACCGCTAAACATATCTCTCATGAAGACCTTCTTCATTCTTGATTCCACCAATACCCATCAAACACATAATGATCCTCCTAGCGAAGACACTCAAGGAACCTAGAATAGTCAAATAGGATCAATTCTACTCTACTCATTAGTTATCAATGTAATCCTATCTCTTTCATGAAATAAAACATCTTACATTTGATATCCTAGTTTTAGAACCCTTTAAACAAAACTTGGAATATAATGCATCGTCATGATCATTGCATACCTTTAGTAAAGGTTCTGCCTAGCGATAGACGGATCCCAAATGTTGTACTAAACGGATCCCTACATCTAGGGAACCGCGGATCCTAAGAAATGTAAAATGCAATTGCAAGCATTACATGTCAAACACACCCTTTTGAACACCTTACACTAAGCTAAACATAGTGTCTTAAGATTGATTAAAAGACTTTATCAAAGATAGGTTGACCTTTCCCACTCATTCCAACTCACATAGATCACCATCTAAGACTTTGTTAGATCTACCATTTCAATCCATCACTCTTCCGCTCTCAAAACTCACATTTCATTTTTCACTTGATCCCTCACAACTAGGTTAGAAATCCTTCGATTATGACAATATTGATCATTAATCAATCTCACCTCAAAATTGATCAAAGTTGATCAAATCCTAGTTATTCCCATCTCATAACCATTAGGATATTTTCCAAAACATAATCCTAAGACACAACCCGATCTCTAGGATCATTTAGTTTCTTTTAACTTCAATTGACATCTTTAATGTCATCCTTGCTCATCCATTGGTACTTGTTGAAAGTTCCAAATCCTTCCATAAATAACAATCATTAGCTACACCACTCATTGCCTTCAAACACTTAAGCACCCCTTCATTTAAAACACTTAGAGAACTGAAACACTCAAGGTGATGTAGGTCTAGGATCTTAGAAACATCATTTCCACTCTTTCATAAATCAATGAATGCCGGATCCCTAGAACTAGCCTAGACGGATCCCTCCGAGAAGGGAACCGTGGGATCCGGATGACGCCTATGACAAATCTTACTAAAACAAATCATTTCAACTCAAACACTCCATCTCATCTTAAATGAGTTCCTAGAACAAGACAACCTCAGAGTTGACTCTTGTGCATGCTAATCATCACATTCCAATGAATCTTAGTGGCTTAGAGCTTAAATGCACTTTCCAAATCTCTTGGTTTATAAATCACCTTGTTAGGACCTCCATTGTCATCACTCTCATACTAACTTTCAGCTTTTACAACCTCTTGAAATCATCCCATCATGAGGAAAACCCCAAGTAGCAACTTTTCCACCAAAGAACCACCCACGAAAAAGGCCCGTGTCATACATGAAATATCTTCAACCGAATCATCTTCGGTCAAGCCAACAAATGATAGGATCCTCCCTCTTCCAATCAAACCAATTCCTAAAAGGATAGTACCCACAAAACTACCAATGCCAAACACCACCATACCTCCTAGGCCAAACAATATCATCTCCACTAAACCATCACCATTGGTTCCTAGAGCTATCTCTTTTACATCCCCACAATCATCACCTCACCTCTACAATTTAGAGGACTTGCCACCTAGGCCGCCTCATCCGCTCACGACAACATTCTCCTCATTAGAGGAACAATGATTCAAAATCAAGGTGTTGAGTCAACACTTGCTCCGCTTCCTTTTCGCTGCTTTCCATCATATAATCCCATTTGGATTATAAGAAGTCATCAAAGTCAACCACCCGACCTTATGGAAGTTGACACATCTTTACCACCATCATCATTCTTGATCGAACCATTCCTAAATGGACCTCCACCAATCCCTCCATCATTCGAGGCTCCTCAAACCACTTCAATTGATCCTTTGAATCAAGCCACTTCATTTCATCCACCACCACTACCTAGCCATGACAAAGATTGCTATCATTGTCAACATGTTGAAAGTTTGATACATGAAGTACGAGAAGACCAACGTTTCATGTTCTATCATCTCCTCGAACGTTCGACGAGATTAAACCTAAACATAACTTGAGCTAGAAGATTATAGTGGTGTCTAAGCTTCAAGCGTTAGTTGGTCTAAGAAATTCCTAGTTATGTATTGTCTATTTTCTTATTTTTGAGTCATGTTTATCATAACTCTTGTTTTATTAAATGGAATTACATGCTACGTGTTATTTTTCCGAGAATATGTATTCATATCTCATTTATGTGATAACATTACTTGTTATATCACCTTTGCCGATTTTAGTCATCACCGACGGATCCTCAAGATATTTCTAGACGGATCCCTACTAGAAGGGAACCGTGGGATCCGTGAAGTCGAATGTTTTTCTTTATCACATTTGCGGAAATTGTGAATTATACTTGTTTTCTAACCCTTGTTTTGCGCTTTTCAATTAACACATAAAGTATTTGACATCCTAAAGCTAGGGAGCTTGGTGTCAAAACAATACGCTGCAAAATTACTTGCAACATTTGATTTAAATTTCATGACTTCCGCTGCAAATATTGCAATCATCTAGGGGAGCACACCATCACATAGACGTAATCCTTTGCATAAGTTAGTTTCAAATGAACTAGATTAGAATTAGTTTCTTGACGCCTTACTTAGGGGTGGACTCGTCAGGGGGAGTAACGACGAGATCCTTTCCTGCTACTTGCTCTCTATTTTTTCCTTTCACATGTTTTTTTTAAAAGATGTGTTGCTTTCTTTCAAACACTTTTGTTTCGACAAAAGGGGAGAAGAAAGTAAAACTACAAATTCAAACTTTTACGAATTTTAGCTTTTCCTTAAAATAATCTTATGTTTTGTCATCAACAAAAAGGGGGAGATTGTTAATACAAATAAGCCGTAAAAACGTTTATTTATATTTTACGATCTTCTAATGTTTTGTCGATAACAAAAGTAAGATCATTTTAAGGAAACAAATAAAACACGTAAATGGTTTGAACTAATAGTTTTATAACACACTTACGCTTTCACATAAAACACTAAAACTAGTATAAGTGATTTTATGACTTAGATACATATGTACAACAACTAGTGTTTACATATTGGGTTAAACATATACTTAAACTAAGTATACCAAAATGGGTAAAACTAAGTATATGCTAAATTGGGTAAATACAAGTATATACAAAAGGTTAAATACTAGCAAATGGTTTTGACCCATAACCCATGGTTTTATATATACCACTTAACCAAGTACATTGTATCTAGAAAGAAAACCATGGATCAACCCATAACCCATGACCCATGACCCATAACCAAAAATACCCATGGGCAAAGAGGAGCGGACCACGGATCCCTAGCTTTGTGCTAGCCGGATCCCAAGTGGAAGGGATCCGTGGGATCCGGGAAACAGAGGTTTTTCCTCTATAAATAGTGAGCCATTTCTTCATTATATCTCACCCTCTCTAACATACTTTCTCCCCGAGTTAAATCTCACTAACCTTAGATCCAAGAGATCTATGTTTGTAGTTTTGTTTTTGTGTGATCTTTAGGTTCCTCTTAAAGGGAAGATCACCACCTTTGAAGTCAAGCAAGCTCAAGTCCATGAGTTGCCAAGCTTCCTCATCATCAAGGCTATTGAAGTCCTCTTGTTGATGATCCCTTTTTCTTCAAAGAAGCGTAGTGTTAAAGACATTAGTGAAAGATGTCTCAAGTGTCAAGACGAAGATATTAGTGAAGGGTATCTATCGCTCATAGGATAAGCACTTGTGGTAGGTGCTTAGAAGTCAAGACAAGAAGCATTAGTGAAAGGTGCTTAGAAGTGAAGACACAAGACATTAATGAAATGTGTCTTGTAGATCTAATCAAAGACATTAGTGAAAGGTGTCTTGAAGATCTAATCAAAGGCATTAGTGAAAGGTGCCTTAGATGTCCATTCGATATGGTGTGTTTCGATGTACTAAATAGACTAGCATTAGATCCAAGGATATTGATGTCCTTGATGATGTTGTAAAGGAGTAGATCTCCTTTGGGATTAGTCGTTGGTGTAGTGTGGTAGTAGTTCCTCCATTGCAATGGAACTAGGTACTTAGCCTAGTACCTAATAAAGGGTAGGCGACGTTGTGAAGGTGTAGTTCACCTAAGGTGTGAAAGAACTCGGTGGTTAGCCTAGCACCGTATAAAGGGTAGGCGACGTTGTATTAGGTGTGGTTCGCCTTGGTGTGAAAGAACTCGGTATTTAGCTTTGTACCGAAAAAGATTAAGCGACGCTGTGAAGGCTTCTCCGCCATAAGGAGATTGGTGTAGTGATTACAAACTCTCGAGTAGGTGACTCGGGAGTGGAGTAGGGCAAGGAAGGTGTCCTTGTAGCCAAACCACTATAAATACTGCGTTGTGGTTTTGTGCTTCTTACTCTTATCTCTTCATTACATATCTTTATATGCTTGTTTATCAACATCCAACACACACAACCAAATAGATTGACATAAGTCGATCTAAATAGTTTAAAAGGAAGTTTTAATTGGTAAAACTATTCAACCCCCCCATTCTAGTTATCCACATATTTAATATATGAATATGTTATATATATTTATATTTCTTGGTAGCTTTATGCTCTCCTCGACGAGAGCTTCGCAACGAGCTAAAGAGTGTCAAAATGGAGTTGATATGAATGAGATATCGTGTCTCAAAGTGAGGCACTTGAAACACAAAATTTGGAAAAGTGGGAGTATCCCACATCGCCTAAAACAAGAAGTGAAACCTTATTTATATAGGAATCTTGATATGAACCTTCAAATTGATTTGTTGGTTTTACTCAACACCTACGCTGCGAGCGTGGGGTGCGATTTCGTGATTTCGGGCCAAATGGGTTCAAGCTTCGAACTCATGCGAGCCAGCGACCGCGGACACGAATGCGACCGAAACCTCGCACCCGCGTATCTCTTTGCCGCAGATTCGGCTTAGAGTTTTCAAATTCAGATCAATCTATTTTAGGAATAGATTTAAACTTAGTGAATAAGTTTTACGTAATAATGTTGTGTTAATAAATTATATGCAAATCATATTTTATTAAAATAGATTTGTATATTTTCGGAACTGATTTATCTTGGAAAACAAGTTAGGTTTTCAATATAAATACAGTCAACTCTCATTCGGTTTAATGTATCAAAAACGCAGCTTCTCCAAATTAAAGATTTCCAACCTTCTCTTCGATCGAAACACTCGAGCTTGGTCAATTTTCGTGCAAGTGAGTCGGTCCGACTGCAACAAGATTGAACGTTGTACCTTGGTAAATGTAAGGTGAATTGTTTTAAGGGAATCGTGTTAAACACGAGCCTCGTTTACGACCTTTTACTGCTTTCGTTTACATATTATTATAGAGTCTGTCTTCTGCTTCTACCCCATTCTGTCTGTTATTTAATCTACTGTTTTTACTTCTGTTAATTTATTTATTATCATTATAATCTGATTTTATTAATTAAAGTGTACACCGTTTCCCACAGTCTTAAAACATATTCGGTTTAACCGAATTTAAAAAACACTTTGTTAAAATCGGATTATTTATTAACATATTTTATAAATTGTTTTCTGTCGAAACCTTGTTGAGTTTCTTTGGAAATCAATAACAATTTATTAATACAGATTTGGGTTACAGATCTATAACGCTTTTAAGCTTTTATTGTCGCTTTATAATGAAACCAAGATTGAGTTTCTATTAAATCGATTTGCTCGATTCATCAAAACCAAGCTAGAGTTTTGTTGAATCGATCCGTACAAGTAGATACCATTTAAAACAGCTTTGTTTAACTGTTTGTGTTTGATTTTCAAGATGACAAACACGACTACCCTCCCGTGACTACTCCCGTGAACGTCGGTGCGCCAGCTACCAACACGATTGCTAATCATGTTTGAGAAACCGAGAAATTCAATGGGCGTAATTTCAAGAGGTGGCAACGGAAGATGTTTTCTATCTCACTACTTTGAACCTTGCGCTGTTCTTAAAAGAGAACCCACCTAACGTGGAACCTCCCGCAAAGGTCAATCCTCTAATCAACAGTCGCTCAAGCCTTGAAGCATGGAAACATTCGATTTTTGTGTCACAACTATGTTCAATGGTTTGGTTGATTCTTTGTACAACGTGTCGCAAGACCAAGACCGCCAAAGAATTATGGGAGTCATTGGAATCCAAGTACAAAACTAAGGATGCCGGTACAAAGAAGTTCGTGGTAGCTCGCTTTTGGATTACAAGATGGATGATTCAAAGAATGTGATGAGTCGTGTTCAAGATCCGCAGGTTTTGCTACACGACATTCATGTTTGAGGAATGACTTTGAGTGAAACTTTTCAAGTTGTCGCTATTATTGAAAAGTTACCTCAAGTGGGTAGAATTCAAGAACCACCAAGCATAAGCGAAAGGAGATGAGTATTGAAGACTTGGTTGTTCGTCTTCGTATTGAACAGACAACAAGTCGGCTCGAAAAAACACGATATCCGATTCGCAAAGGCAAATATGGTTAAGCATGTTTCGTCATCTTCAAAGTCCAATGTCAAAGCTAAAGCCAAAGGAAAAGGAAAGAATGACAAGAAGGGCAAAGGAAGTCTCGAGTACCTTGCTCCTAAAGTCGCAATTGTGAAATGAAGTTCCAAGGGTGTGTTTCAACCGTGACCGGCCAGTCACCGTGTCGCTAATCAGAAGATGCCGGGCGGGTGACTCACGCCAGCTAATATGGTAAATGAAGATGTAGACATGATTGCTATGGTGTCGATGTCATTGCCATGATCTCGGGTTAACCTGGTAGGTTCCAACAACAGGGAATGGTGGGTGGATACCGGGCTACCCGTCATGTGTGCCGATAAGAGTATGTTTCACTCTTTAGAGCGGTTGATAGTGGAGAGAAGCTGATTGGGCAACTCTGCGAATCACGAAATCAAGGGTGAAGGAGATGTAATCTTGAAGATGTCATCCGAGAAAGAGCTCAAGTTGACTAATTTCTTATATGTTCCGTAGATTCGCAAGAATCTTGTGTCTGGTCAATCGTTGAACAAGTTTGGTTTTTGTCTTGTTTTTAGTCCGATAAGTTTGTTCTCAAAAGAATCAAGTGTATGTTGGTAGGGATATGCCCCGAATGGTATGTTTAAACTCAATGTAATGGTTGTTAAGAAAGATATCAATAATATGAATTCTTCCGCTACTTGATCGAGTCTTCTAATATGTGGCATGGTCGTCTTGGACATGTAAATTTTAATTCAATGCGTCGTTTGATTAAATTTAATTGCATACCTAATTTCCATATTGACTCAAACTATAAATGTGAAACTTGTGTTGAAGCCAAACTTACAAGAGCATCTTTCAAATCGGTTGAACGAAAAACCGAACCACTTGATATGATACACATCGACATATGTGATTTGAAATCACTACCCACAAAAGGTGGCAATAAGTACTTTATCATGTTTATTGATGATTGTACAAAGTATTGCTATGTTTACTTATCGAAAAGTAAAGATGAAGCTATATAAAAGTTTGTCCTATACAAAACGAAGTTGAGAATCAACTTAGTAAGAAAATCAAGGTGGTCCGAAGTGATAGAGAGGTGAATATGTGTCTCCATTCACCGACCTATGTGCAAAACATGGAATTAGACACGAGTTCATCGCTCCTTATTCACCTCAGCAGAACGGTATTGCCGAAAGGAAGAACCGTACCTTGAAAGAAATGGTTAATGCCATGTTGATAAATTCGGTCTAAGCCGGACATGTGGGGAAGCCATTTTAACGGCTACTTATCTTTTAAATAAGATACCTCGTAAGGAAAAGAAGAGACCCTTATGAATTATGGATGGGAAGAAAGCCATCATATCAAGATTTACGAGTGTGGGTTTGTCTAGCAAAGGTAGCTATACCGACTCCCAAGGCCCAAAAGATTGGACCTAAATCATGGATTGTATATTCATCGGATATGCTAAGAATAGCAGTGCTTATCGCTTCATTGTACATGATTCAAAAATCCGGATATACAAAGGGTACTTTAATGGAATCAAGGAATGCTTCATTCTTTGAAACTATATTTCCTTGTTTAACGAAGGAAACTGGAAGTTCATCTAGAATAGATGAAGAAGTTGTCCAAGATAAGAGACAACGAGACGATAATGATCTACAAGATGAGAGACAAGATCAAACTGAGGAAGAAGAGGTTGAACCTAGAAGAAGCAAAAGGGCAAGAACCGAGAAATCGTTTGGACCCGATTTTGTTACTTTTATGGTTGAAAACGAACCTACTTCATACCGAGAAGCGGTTACTTCCTCGAAGGGCCTCAATGGAAAGAAGCCATTAAAAGTGAAATAGATTCTATTTTACAAAACCATACTTGGGAGCTCGTGGATTTACCTCCTGGTTGTAAACCACTAGACTATAAATGGATCTTCAAGAAGAAGATGAAAGCCGATGGCACCATTGACAAGTACAAAGCAAGATTGGTTATCAAAGGATTTAGACAACGAGAAGGTCTTGATTGCTTTGATACATATTCGCCTGTTACGCGAATAACCTCTATTAGGATGATACTTGCTATTGCCGCTTTAAGAAATTTGGAAGTTCACCAAATGGATGTGAAAACGGAATTTCTAAACGGAGATTTAGAAAAGAAATCTACATGAACCAACCCGAGGGTTTCATGGCTCTGGACAAGAGAACAAAGTTTGTAGGCTTGTTAAGTCATTATATGGCTTAAAGCAAGCTCCCAAACAATGGCATCAAAAATTTGACCAGGCCATGCTAGAGAGTGGATTCAAAATTAATGAATGCGACAAATGTGTTTATGTCAAAGACACAAATAGTGGATATGTAATCTTGTGTTTATATGTTGATGATATGCTTATCGTTGGCAGTAACGACAAGATGATCAAATCTACTAAAGACATGTTGAAATCAAAGTTTTACATAAAGGATTCTAGATCGACTAGTGGATATGTGTTTACACTAGGAGGGGCAGCTATATCTTGGAAGTCTTCCAAGCAAACTGTTATAGCTAAGTCCACGATGGAATCAGAATTTATCGCATTAGATAAATGCGGACAAGAGGCGGAATGGCTACGTTAATTCGTAGAGGACATACCAAGGTGGCCTAAACCGGTATCGGCCATTAGTATACATTGTGATAGTCAATCGGCAATTGGCAGAGCTCATAGCATAATGTATAATGGAAAGTCCAGACATATCCGTCGTCGACATAATTTGATACGACAACTACTCTCAACAGGAGTTATCTCAATTGACTATGTGAAGTCAAAGGATAACATAAGTGATCCGCTTACGAAAGGCTTAAGCAGAGAGTTAGTAAGTAAGTCGTCTAGAGGAATGGGACTAAAGCCCTTGAAGGAATGAGTTTCTATGAAGGAAAACCTAACCCAGTTGATTGGAGATCCCAAGATCCGGGTTCAATAGACAACCTAATCATAGAAATGTGGGGAAGTCACGTCAATGTGGGGAGTTACTAAAGATTGTAACTTTCCTAGTCCATTCCTATAACTAATGTGACTTGTTGAGAGGTTAAACATATGGCTTTAATGATTCGTGATGAAATCACAAAGCATAATGATTCAAGATGAAATCACAAAACATATGTTTTAATGATTCAAGATGAAATCACCTATGTGAGAGAGTGGGTCGCTCAAGGGGAATATGGGCGCAATTCCTAAGAGCTCTTGCAGAACCGTGCTAGTGTTCATGACCATAACGAACACGACTATGAGGACTTGACAATGTCGTGGAGAGTCTTGTGTGAAGTGTAATGTCGCTCACGTAAATGGATAATGAGTTCAAGGACATCGCGTCTACTCGGATCTAGGAGACTAAGTGTATCTCACAAGGAAGGTTCAAAGGGTTACACCTACCTATCCTATGCAAGACTTAACCGCAGAAATTTCACCGAAACTTTCGTTTGTTTTCGACCGATTTCCATTCATGTGGGGGATTGTTGGAAAATGAGTTTTGCAAATTTTGGACACTATTTAATATATGAATATGTTATATATATTTATATTTCTTGGTAGCTTTGCGTTCTCCTCGACGAGAGCTTCGCAACGAGCTAAAGAGTGTCAAAAATGGAGTTGATATGAATGAGATATCGTGTCTCAAAGTGAGGCACTTGAAACACAAAATTTGGAAAAGTGGGAGTATCCCACATCGCCCAAAACAAGAAGTGAAACCTTGTTTATATAGGAATCTTGATATGAACCTTCAAATTGATTTGTTGGTTTTACTCCAACACCTACGTGCGTCTTGGCAGGGGTGCTGATTCGTGATTTCGGGCCAAATGGGTTCAAGCTTCAACTCATGCGAGCCAGCGACCTGGACACGAATGCAACTCAAACCTCGCATACTGCGTATCTTTTGTCCGCAGATTCGGACTTGTAGTTTTCCAAATTCGTATCAATCTATTTTAGGAATAGATTTAAACTTAGTGAATAAGTTTTACAGAATAATGTTGTGTTAATAAATTATATGCAAATCATGTTTTATTAAAACAGATTTGTATATTTTCGGAACTGATTTATCTTGGAAAACAAGTTAGGTTTTCAATATAAATACATGCAACTCTCATTCGGTTTAATGTATCAAAAACGCAGCTTCTCCAGCCAAAGATTTCCAGCCTTCTCTTCGATCAGAAACACTCTGAGCTTCGGTCAATTTTCAGGCAAGTGAGTCAGGTCCGACTGTGCAACAGTATTGAACGTTGTACCCTGGGAAACAGACGGCGAATCTGTTTTAAGGGAATCGTGTTAAACACGAGCCTCGCTCACGACCTTTTACCGCTTTCGTTTACATATTATTATAGAGTCTGCCTTCCGCTTCTACCCCATTCTCGCTATTATTTAATCTCTGCTTTTACTTACATTAATTTATTTATTATCATTATAATCGATTTTATTAATTAAAGTGTACACGTTTCTCACATTTACTACTAGGGTCACGATCCTATGAAAAATGAGAAAACACTTATTTCTAAAATAAAAGTCTAAAAGGCATGTCCAAAGGCAACATATGTCTCGTTTTCCCCTTTCAATTTCACATTATCTCATCTCTTCTCCTTTTTTTTATTTATCCAAATCTTTACCTCAATTTTAGTTTTAAAATTATTCAAAATAACAAAACTAGGTTTCAATTTCTATTTAATTTCATCATATATTTCTTTGATCGCTACAAATTACAACATTTTTAAGTATCAAAGTTTATCAAAATTAGGGTTTCATTCAATTTGAGATAAAACGAAATTACTATGACAAATCTTGATTAACAAACCTTGAATTAACATCAATTATTCATGTTTTTGTTTTTCTTAAATTTGTCTCATATTTATTTAAAGAACTCATGTGTTCATGAAAGCACCAATAAAGTGTTCGATGAAATGTTACAGTTAAGCAATTTTGTAATTTAAAGTTTAAATGTGTTCATTGAATATATATGTTTTAGCAATTCATCAAAGCTTCAACATTTGATAATTAAAGCTTCAACATTTTATAACAATTAAAATTGTAATGAGAAAATCCTTTCAGCAATAAAATAATAATAATAATAATAATAATAATAATAATAATAATAATAATAATAATAATAATAATAATAATAATAATAATAATAATAATAATAATAATAATAATAAAAAAAAAAAAAATACCTTATTAAAGAAGTTGTTCAACAAAGAATGTGAAAAACAAAATTGTTCAGTCAAAGAATATTTAACAAATTATAAAAGTTGTTTGTCAAAAATGTGAGTAAACAAATTGTTCATCAATTAATTATTCAACAATATTGTTATGGTAATTAAATAATACAAAAATTATGATAGGTTAATCAATACAAAATGTTTGTCAGTTTCTTTTATTTTTGTCAAATACATTTTAATCATTACAAAATATTCACTAGTATATTTTCTTGGATTTTTCTAACTTGTGTCCAAAAGCGTAAGTTAAGACACTAAAAGGATATCGTGACTCACGAAAAGGACATTACGAGATCCGAAAAGACAATTTATATGGATCTCGTGTCCTTTTATGTGAGTCCCGATGTCTTTTAATAAGGCTTTTAACTCGCGCTTCTTACGATACATGTTAAACAAACCCTATTTTATTTAGCAAGATATTCATTAGTATGTTGACATAATGTTTATCAATACATTTTTCATCAATAAAAAATATTCTAAAAACGAAGACAAATGGCACAAAAAGACATTTAACTTAAGGTCTATTTTCAATCAAGATATTCACTTTTTTGCACATAAAGACGTTCAACTTTTTTTGTTTAGCAGATTTAGGTTTTTTTCTCACTTTCTTAACTCACTAACGACCATTTCGTTAGTAAATTACATGTGTGGTCTTTGAGTTTGTATAGGCATTTCATGTTTGGTCCGTTTTCGTCGTTTTATATATTTTCGTCCATTTTTATATGGTTTTGCCGTTTTATATGTTTTCGTCAGTTTTTATACATCTTCGTCTGTTTTTATATGTTTTCGTCTGGTTTTATATGATTTCGTCCGTTTTTATACGTTTTCTTGCTTTTCATACGTTTTTATCCGTTTTCATCTGTTATTATACGTTTTGTCCGTTTTTCAAATGTTTTCGTTCGTTTTCTTACGTTTTTATTATTTTTTGTCCGTTTTCATACATTTTCGTACGTTTTCTTATATTTCGTCCGTTTTTATACATTTAGTCCGTTTCTATAGTTTTTCTTATGTTTTCGTCCATTTTTTTTTTATATTTTTGTCCGTTTTATATGTTTTGTCTGCTTTTATACATTTTTTTTTGTTGGACGCCCTCATAAATCTTATGTTTTCTTACGCATTCATTAGTTTTCATGAGTTTTTTTTTCTGTTTTCATATGTTTTTATGCATTATCATACATTTCAAACTGTTTTCATCTTTTTTTACGTTTTCATCCGTTTTAATATGTTTTTGTCTGTTTTTTATATATTTTTGTATGTTTTAATACGTTTTGTCTAGTTTATACATTTTCATCCGCTTCTATATTTTTTGTTCATTTTCTTACGTTTTATCGCTTTATCCATTATTATAGGTTTTGTATGGAATAAAAGCGTAAAATAGTGGACGAAAACGTAAATAAACGGACAATAACATATAAAAATTGATGAAAATGTATAAAAACAGACAAAAATGTATAACACGTAAAAAAGGTAGACAAAAATAGATAAAAACGTATGAAAACATATAAAACGGACGAAAACGTATAAAAACGAACAAAAAAACGTATGAAAACTAAAAAAACATATGAAAATGTAAGAAAACAGAAGAAAACATTTAAAACGGACGAAAACGAATAAATACGTATGAAAACGTGAGAACGTATAAAAACGGATAAAAGCGTATGAAACTAATAAAATGTAAGAAAACGTTTAAAAACGGACGAAACGTATAAAAATGGAAGAAAGCGTAAGAGAGTATATAAAAACAGACGAAAACTGACAAAAACGTATGAAATCTAATAAAAATAGAAGAATACGGACGAAAACGTTTAAAAATGAATGAAAACGTATAAAAACATACGAAAACGGATAAAAACGTAAGAAAACGAATAAAACGGACGGCGATAAAATGGACAAAACATATAAAACGAACAAAACGATAAAAGCATTTAAAAAGTAAGCAAACTTATAAAACCGGACGAAAACGTATAAAACGGATGAAAACAGACTAAACATGAAATGCCTATACAAACTTAAGGACCAAATATGTAATGTACTAACGAATTAGTTGTTAGTGGGTTAACGAAAGTGAAAGAAGAAAAACCTAAATCGGCTAAAAAAAAGTTAAACGGCTTTACATGCAAAAAAAATAAAAATAAAAAATTTGATATCTTGATTGAAATCAAATCCTAAGTTGAATACTTTTTGTGTTATTTACTTTAAAAACAAAATATCATCAATATCTAAATGTTAATCAATACTCTGTTCAAAAACAAAAAGAGACACATATCAATACTTGATAACTTTTTATATTTTAAAGAGAAAATTAATTTTTTATTTAGTTGTCTTCCTTTACTACTAATATATCCTTCTAAAAAATTCCCAACAATTTTCCTAATATCACATGTTTTTACTTATAAGATGAAATCTTTACTCACTTTCCCACTTTCTCATTTTCTAATCAAATTGATACCCATATAGTTAGGAAATTTGGTAGAAACAAGTTTTAAAAATAAGGCAATTTAGGGTGCGTTTAGTTGAAGAAAATACATTTGTTTTTACAAATGTTTTGTGAAAAATAAGAAAAGAGAGATCGATTCAAATAAGCGTTTCCAACAAATGTTTTGCAAAACATAAAATCTCCTATTTTCTACTTAATGAAAAATTACAAAACAAATTTAGTTGTTTTCTTTTGTAACCCCCAACTCTCCTTCCCCTTCTTCAAAATAGAAAATACAAACATAAACTAAACGCGTTTTGTATATTTCAAATATTTGTGAAGATAAATTTCCTTTCTAAATTTTTACAAACTTGAGATATAAAACAAAAAGAATTTTTTCTAACTAAACACGCTCTTTAATATCCTTTTTTTTAGTTGAAAATTTTATATATACCTTTAATATGTATTAAAAACATTATATATTATGACTCAATTTTTACACTTTGAGTATATATATATATAATTAAACAAGTTAAGTGATATATAAATTTAATTCTTAAAAATATATATCATTTTCCATTCCAAAGTGTGAGGTTTTGACTAGTAAGAACTGTTTGAAAAGTAAAAGGGTGTATATTGTCAAGCTAGTTTTGTGAGTGTGATTAGCTGGCGCCGTAAAAGATAAAGGAAACGTGGGCAATTACGAAATGACGGCTGTCGTAGGTAGCGTCTAGCTGTGCATCACGTGTGGTTTTATCTTACGACTAGTCAATGCAAATCTTCAAACCAAACCCCAATTATTATTCCACACCTTATGAACCCAAACCCACGAATAAAAATGAAACAATATTCTTTGTCTTATATCGAATTAGCGAAAAGTCTACAAAGCTTCTCATTCTTATCGTCAAAAAATCATCTTTTTTCTTTTCTCTTTTTTCAATATTAAGGCGAGTGCTTTTTTCCGCTTCTCAGGTCACATTATGTGGGTGGGAATCTACTTATAGTTTCCTGCATTAATAACTACTTTTATGATTAATGTGTTACATAATTTAGTTAATTTGAATATAGAATATATACTCTCGAGAAGCAAGGCTTTTATAGAAACACCTTTGAAAAACAAGGCAAGAAACCAAAAATACATAAGAGCTTTCAAGGCGGAAGCAAATTATGACCGAAAATGACGGCTTACAAAATTAAAGCACGCTACACCGAACACCAAAGCATAAAAGATGTTAACTAAAGACTTTTTTAAGAGCCAATACCTATCTACCCCAATTTAAATTAATTTTTTTGCACCTATTCAAAATCCAAAGAAGAAATAGTTGTTGAATTTGCGGGAATATGTCTTTAGAATTTTGATCTAAATTCAATAAGAGTTGCACATTTTGAAATCATAAAATTTGTAGGAAATAACTGATATTTCTCGCAAACCGATGTTGGCGTAAGTAACTAACAGTAATTGTAACATTAGAAAATGTCATACATAGACCTTGATCGAGTTCAAACAATTAAAAAGATTAAACTTGAACTCGTGATCTCTATTGTTACAATCCATGAGAAAATGTTATGTATATATAAGATTGACATAGCCAAATTAACATAAATAAAGTCAAAGTTTGGCAAAATTTAGTCAAAGATGCAAACACAAATTGAAAAGCTATTCTATTCTCGTAATTGAGATTACATTGTAACAAGACTACAAGACAAGAAGAGAATATCTACTTTGAATATGCCATTACTAAACTTCCCAACTTCTAATTTTTCCTTTTCTCCAATTTAATTGTCATCAAAATTGGGTCCCACCTTAACCTCATGAATCTACATCCAACGCCTTATAGAATCAAGTATTTACACGCCGCCCCCTATACTTATCTTTCACTGCCTAAATCCCATTCCGCCTTGTTGGGTCGGGTAGCGAATACCAAAAGGGTCATTCGTGATGTTCTGGTTATGTGTAAACTGGTTTAAATTCGATTGAAAGTAACCCGGATGATCAACACGTTGGCTTCTAATTCCACTTTGCACTTCATCTTCTAATGTTCTTCCAAACTTTGTGTCCGTTGTGTAAACAGGTGTCATTGTTGTAGCAACATTCATTGTAGTTGTACTCGGAGCTTGACTTCCGGGTACAGGTTCGGGCAATCCTTGCCCGAATGCGGCTATGCTAGCCCAATCATAATTACCCGAATCATATTTTTGGATATTTACTTTTTGGTCTTCATTTATCAAGGTTTTGATGGAATTGACCCTAGGTAAGTTAAAGTACCGGTCTTGAATTTCGGGTAATGATTCGAGAACATCATCAAATTGAGACGAACATGATGATGATGAGTTGTGGCTTTGTTCGGTTGTTTGAGCATCCGAAATTTGCTTTTGTGCACTTGAGTTTTTCTTGTAGATTCGACAAAGCACCCACTCATCCAACTGTATCAAATCAAAACCAAATAAGACTTCAGTATTTAAATTACTTAAGAATAAAAGGTAACAACATAAGTAAATTGGTAACATACCCTTGCGCTACCACTTTTTCTTTGTGGGTCAGATAACCTATACTCATGCATAATCCAATTGGTTTTGTTCCCTTTAGGTGCTTTACCAACATAGAACACCAAAGCTTTCTTGATCCCTACTCTTCTTCCATTGGTAGTAATCACCTTATCAGTTCCTGTAGCCTTCCAATAACCCGACCCGGCTACTCTATTGGGTCGTGACCCATTTGGATACTTTCTATCTCTTGGACTAAAAAAATACCATTCTTTCTCACCAAACATAGCCTTACCTAGAATCAAATAATAAAAAAAGATTACACCATTAGTTACTACACAAAAACCCTTGAAGGAATTTAGCTTTAACAAAATATAAAAATATATATACTTAAGGCTGTTGTTAGCAAAACCCGTTAAAATATACTTACTTGGTAGCTCCCATGGATCAAATTTATATAAATCAATATCAGCAATAATCTGAAGACTAAAATCATATCCAGCCACTTTTCTGCATAGATATTGCACCAAAAGCTCTTCATCAGTTGGGTAGAACCGAAAACCCGGTGGTAAACTTAATTGGGTCATAGGATCCGTTACTGGTAAACCCATTTTTAAAAAGCTATTTTTAGAAAGTTATGATATTAGAGGAATTTTTTTTTAAAGAAGTTATGAATTTCTTTTTTTTTTTCAAGAAATGTGAAATTCGATGGGTATTTATAATGTTTTGCTAATGAGAGATAAGTACGGTCGTCCTTTTCTTACTGTTTTAATGGTGGGGTGAAAGATGGTTAAGGATTTGACACGTGGTTACTGGTATCAATAATAAGCCGACCTTATCCAAAAGGTAAAAAAAGATCTAAGTGCATGAACCTTATGGACCGTATGAGACAAAGAGATGTAGTGAGTCATGGGAATAGATAAGATCGTGGCCGTACACGTATGTGTTCTAGAATACTAAGTCGACTCGAGAGACAACATATAACGACAAATATTTTGTTTTATACTCCATCCGTCTCATATTTATCATTCATATTTCCTTATACTATCGCCTCAAATTAATTAAAAGACTTACCCATTTTAGTAAGAAAAGAGAATATAATGGTAATATTCCGCTTAAGTGATCGAGAGTTATAATGGTCCCACTTTTATTAATATTTGCGCTTCGTCCTCGACAATAAATTTGGAGACGGATGAGATTTGAAGAAGTAATTTGTGCCATGCTTGTTAAGATGTAGATATTCAGATTCCGATTTTATAATTTTACGATTATGATATTATAAATATGATACAGATCTTATATAGGATCTTTTAGCACATTTAAGATATTATAAATCCCGATCTTTATCATAATATCTTAAGACTTAATCCGATACGATCTTACTTTTTTCGAATCTCAAACTAAAAAACTAAAAAGTTTTGATCTGATAAGATCCCGATCTTAAAATTTAGTCCCTAAAATTTTAAAGTTTCCGTTTAATTGTGAAAGGTGGTTGTTTTGTTTTGAATGAAACAATAAATTGTTAGGATTTGTATATTAGATTTTTACTTATTTGTTGATCTTTATTGAACCCACCTCTATAATTGTAGGAGTGAAAGAATGAAATAAATGATCAGGTGATAAAACGTAGTAACAGATAGCGGGGATAGGATGATTGAGTTTTCAACAATCAAATACATGGTTTTTAAAGGTCCTCGAATTTTGAGGGCCATCTATTCATAATGTTAGTATTTGAGCATCAAAGAACTTATCGGATTTTTATCAGTTTTTCACCATATAGCATTTTTAAAAATAAAATAAAATGACATCCTTCTTAGTATAATATTAACATATAAAGTAAATTTGAGGGCCTTCTAAATTTGAAGACTCAAAAGGTCACCCAACTCACTTGCTCTTGGTGCCAGCACAATAAGACGGTCGGCTTTTGGTCAAGAGGATCGGATCACCATCCTTTTGTGGGTATGTCGGTCATTGAGGGTCCGAAAAGAATTTGATCGAGAACTCGACCAAGGTCGAGTGTTGTGTATTGTTTAAAATTAGACCATTCGTTTAAAAAAAAAAAGAAAAAACCTATTTTACTTTTAAAATTTAAACCTTTTAACATCATAAATACATCATCCATTCATTTTATACACACATTCAAACTATTTTTCTCTATACACATTCAAATACATTCTCTCTATACACTTGTATACATTTAATCTACAAAATGTCTTCCGATCTATTCTTTTATACATCTTCGGACGATAAAGATGAAGTTAATAGCGAGATTTTGTTTCTTACGGAAGCAAATAGACATGCTGATGTTCGTTTAGTGGCAGCTTACTTTTCTGAACACCCAGTGTATGACGATGCAATATTCCGTACGCGGTTCTGAATGAGCCAAAAATTATTTACAAAATTGTATGAGATGTCACCGACCATTCCCTTATTTTCAACAAAAACTGATTGTGCGGGAAGAGTTGGGATTCCCTCATTGATAAAATGTACTTCCAAAATTCAGCAAATGGCATACAGAGCCGTTCGTGATGCTCTGGACGAATATTTGCAAACGGGTGCGACAACAACCCGTGAGTGTCTGGTATATTTTTGTGACACCATCATAGAGATATATGGAGAAGAGTTTTTGCGAAGCCGGCATATACTGACCTTGAAAAACTCTATGCTCGTCACGAGAAAAAGCATCGGTTTCTTATGATAATAGGAAGCATTGATTGTACGGATTAGCCGTGGGAGAATTGCCCAATTGCATTTAAAGCTCAATGTTGTAGGAGGGATTACGGGCCTGATCCATTCATTTTATTGGAAGCGATGCCTCCTAGGACTTATAAATTTGGCATGCGTTCTTTGGTGTCTCCGGGATGAAGAACGACGTGAATGTTTTACGTAAATCTCATATTTTAAATGATCTCAAAGCAAGTAAAGCACCGGATGTTCCATTTGTGATTTTTAAAAGGACATATTATCTTATTGACGGGATATATCGGGATCGTCCGTTCTTATTAAGTCCATAAGAAATACAGGGGCGAATGATCACAAACGAAAATTGTATAAGACAGAGCACGAAGAAGTAAGGAAATATGTGGAACGAGATTTTGGTGTTTTAAAGAAAAAGTGAAACATAGTTAAACAACCAGCTCGAGAGTGACGCAACGTAAAATAAAGTTTATAATGTACACATGCGTCATAATAGATAAATGATATTGAATGATTCTGTCACGCAATATCTCTCAAAATTTTCCAAATGAGCAACATTGTGATGATAATCACATAAGAACACATGAAGAAATGCTAGAAGTTATTAGGGAGATACACAACATAACGACTAATATAAGCCTAAAAGCTGATTTAGTGGAACACATCCAGTATCGTGAAAATCGACACTAGTTTAATCATTTTATTTGAAATTTTATTTGTAATGTTTTTAAATGCATTTAAATTATTATATACCCGTTTTTATTATTAATGAATTTTAATTTTGTTGTTAAAAAAACTAAAAAAAAATGTTGGTCGTTAGATTATGCTTTAAATGTCTGTTGTAAATTGCAAGAAAAAGAAAGCTAAAATAATAAGAAAAAATAAGGATGCGTTTAGTTTGAGGAAAATACTTTTATTTTCTACAAAATATTTGTTGAAAACAAGGAAAACGGATATCACGTTCAAATTATCATTTTTCAACAAAATATTTTGCAAAACACAAAATCCTCTATTTTTAACCCAACAAAAAAAATTACAAAACAAATTTTAATTGTTTTCCTTTGTAACCTCCAACCTTCTATCCCCTTCTTCAAAATAGAAAATACAAATATCAACTAAACACGTTTTCTATATTTTCAAATATTTTATAGAGATAAATTTTCCATACAAATTTTTATAAAACTAGAGATAAAAAAAATCCTAACTAAACGCACCTTAAATGTTGCTAAGATTAAACGCGCACCTGGATGCGGTCACATTATATATTAACCTATATACTAAAAGTCGAGAACGTGTTTTGCAAAACACGATTAAATGCAATCTTCCCGACTTGGCAAAAATAAATTTCGAGGTTCAAGTGGCGCAGCAGTAAGTCCAAACATTAAATGCAAAGTTTCACAACTTGGCAAAAAAATCCCCGAGGTTCAAGTGTCGCTCCAAAGTAAGTCCTTTAACATTAATAATCTTTCGCAACTTGGCAAAACAACCCCGAGGTTTAAATGTCGTTGCAAAGTAAGTCCTTTAGTTAATCCTCATTGATCGCGGGTTTCCAACACTCGTATTAACTAAAAGGCGGGAATGAGTCTTAACATGACACGTGTCTCAAGATTAATTGCCAACTTCGCAAGTTGGCAAAAATAATCCCCGAGGTTTAAGTGTCGTTGCAAATTAAGTCCAAGTTGGCAAAATAGTCCCTAAGGTTTAAGTGTCATTTGCAAGTAAGTCCTTTATAGCAATTTGGCAAAATAGTCCCTATCCAAATTCACGGCTATAAAGCAATCCCACGATCGCACGGTTTCCACACTCAGATTAACTAAAAGGCAGGACCTAAGTTGTGCAAAAGCAAGCATTAATTGCAAACTTTCCTAACTTGGCAAAACAAATCCCGAGGTTCAAGTGACGCTGCAAAATACGTCCTGTAACTTTCTCAACTTAGCAAAAATAGTCTCGTGGTTCAAGTGGCGCGCAAAATAAGTCCTCAGATCATTAATTGCTATCTATAGAATCATGCAAAATAGTCCTTAAGGTTTAAGCGACGTTGCAAGGTGAGTCCTAACCAAACATTAAATGCAAAGTTTCACAACTCGCAAAAACAATTTTGAGGTTTAAGTGTCGTTGAAAGTAAGTTCTCAGAAGATTAATTCTATCTATAGCGATTTAGCAAAAATAGTCCATAAGGTTTAAGTGTCGATACAAAGTAAGTCCTTTGAAGCCAATCCCGCTGCATCGCGCGGGTTTCTACACTCGTAATAATCTAGTTTTTACTGCTCGACTAGTATTTTAACCCAAGAGAAATGCAGATCGTCCTATATGGCAAGCGCCATCGGTCCTTTTCATACCCAATAACACGCTAAACCCAAACCGCCTTCGTGCCATTGGCCACCAAAAGGAATTTAGCTATTGGAATGGTGGTGCCATCGGTGTTAGTTTGTTTTTTTTTTGTTTTGTGAGTGGATGGGTATTTTTGTGGCGATTTTGTGACCCAATATGTGTTATTGGTTTTTTCATTGAGGAGGGTGTTTTAGTTATTGTGTGTTATTTGGAAAGAATGACGCAAGATGGCGCCAGAGATTTAATAACGTGTTATTGGTCAGAACTCTTACCTAAGACTCTAATAAACCACTAAACCAGTCATACCACGTGGGCAAAATAGAGAGTGCGGGTTGCAAGGCAAACACGTGGTAAGTAGAAGTTAGGTCGATATTTCGTCAAAAAGGAGGCTGTTTATAATCCAGATATCCAATAGAAGTCACCATACATTAACACGTATCTCCCTTTTTATTTGTTTATTCTTATTTTATGCTCTTTTCTTCATCTTATTATTTTTAGGCTTTCTTTCACTCTTCTACTTCCTACTTTTCTCCTCTTTGACTTTTGACTTTCCCCTTTACCTACATTCTTCTCCAATCAATCTTTATACACACTTTCTACTTTCATAAACTATAAAGTTAAGAAACTTTTACTAATCTAATTTATATCTAGAATTTTCAACACTTGGTTGATATGATTTTAGTATTACTTTTAACTAAATAGTTTATTCGGCGAATAAGAGTAAAAGTGTTGATTTAAATATGTAATCAGTTACTAGATATTTTAGGTAAAAAAACACTATGATTTTGTAATTAATTTGTTCAGGTGTTTTGGTATGCTAAAAATAGCTACGTGCTGTAAAATAAAGTGAAAATAAGATCACTTCCTAAAGAGAATGAATATCATGTTATTGCATGAAACTTGCGCGATAAAAAACTATTTAACACTTGGAAAGATTTTAATTATAGAGGTGTGTTGCGATAAATAACACACTGTATATAGTTTTGCATCAGTATAATCAACGTTAAATCTGTAACAATATATCACTACAGTTTGTTGTTTACGAAGTCATTTCTCATATAGCAATGATTAAATTTTACAACAAAAATCCATAAAGAATATGATGATAATAAAACAAAACAATCATATCATATGAATCAATTTAATAGTCGTTCAAATGGAAACGTTACATTCAATTCTTTTTTGTGTCAAAATCGTATAAATGGAGATGTAAAGAGAAGAAGATAGAGTTACAAGTGGAAAGTAATGATGTCATTAGTGATGTTAAAACTCCAACTTTATGAGTACTCTTATGTGACAAGTAATCAATATTGTTACGTGGCAGACAATAATTGGGTTTAAGATACAAATACGACTATTTTGGACCATCCTTGGGTTTGACATAGAAATACGACCATTTTGGATCTTCCTAGAAGTGTGTGCACGTGGCTACCTACTATCTCACAGACGCAAAGTGTTTTATACGTGTAAAATATACTGATTAGAGCATACTTGTCACTTTATGAATTTTTTATTAGTATACTTTTTAATCACTTGCATACCAATAAGGCAATAATAATAGTAGGGATGACGATTTTCATAGCCCAAATAGCGCAAAAATAACCAAATTCCTTCATTAAATTCCTGACATGTGTGTGTTTGTTTTAATAATAAAGATCTAAGAGAAAACCATGCGTGACGCACGATCACTATCTAAGAATTAAATTTTCCTACGAACAAACGTTATTTTGTTTTAAACAATGTTAGATTTCGATTTATGTTTTAGTTTTAATTAGATCAGATATCGCTAAGTTAAAGTGTCATATATTTTGGTGAAATGATGAATTAAATCACAGATTAATCAGATGTGTTGAATAACGTGTTTTAGCTTTTATTCAGATTTCAGACATCGCGCTTGGGTAGTTGTGTATATATCGGTGATGCAAGATATTAATCAGATGTATGTAATAAATAATATTTGCTTAAAATCAATTACGCTTACATAACAGACATTATGTTTTATAAGTAGTATTTGCTTAAATTCTAATTTAGAAAATCTTAAACTTATAAATAGGAGAGATGGTCATCCTTCCATTATAAGTAGTACAGATAACCGATGGAAGAGTGATGTAAGGCTTTGCACAGTAAGTCGGTCGATTGACTCCTAACTTGGTCGCTCTTGTTGTGGCATGATGGTCGTCTATAGGTCGTCTACTCGACCGAGATCTATCCCACAAACAAACAAAATAATGTGTATGTTAATTAATACAGTAATTAAAAAAAATCTTTGTTGGGTATTTTTTTAGTGTAAGTCGTCTTAGTGTGGTAAAAAGTTGTTTATAAGTCACCGGAGAGATAAAGCTAATGTGACAGACAAAATAAAAGTCGCTAAAAGTCTTTAGTGTGCTTAGCCTAAGTTATTATTAAATTAATTAGGCCTTTTTTTTCCGACTAATGGTTTAGGTACCTTGCGGGACTTCAGTTTTGTGTTTTAGTGTCAAAAGACAAACAAAATTTAATATTTAAGTAACTAAAAGTGTGGGGATTTGACTAATCCAAACTTGTGCGATTGACGGCTTATATTAAATCTCTTTTGCGATTGTTAGATTAAAAAATAAAGTAAAATAAATAAAAACTTTTATACTTCTTTTTTATAGTTTTAATTGTAATCAATATTAAATTTCGTGTAATTATCCTAGTTTAACATGTAATTATTATACATTAAACAATTAAATATGACAGATGATTTGCACGTTTTAACCTATCATTTGCACATTCAAATATCCAACTAGTTAAAACATAATATTAATTCTGTACAAGTATCTAACACATATATTAAAGTATTTCAATCAATTTTTAATGTGTGTAAATCAATTCCCAATAAACATATATCAACATTAACAAATTAAAGCACACATAAATAAAAACATACACACAATCTCTCTAGTTTAAGACAGACACATCTTGCGCATCTTTGTTCCTTGTTAAGCTATTGATAAGTTATGTGGTTTGTACTTTGTAGATTACAACTTTTATCTTGATCAATCGAGTGGATGTAATTAAATAAATATACTTAAACCACATGAGACTAAGAATCATATACAGTGGACTGGCTATTTTCGATACTTTCATCACACGAGCAGTTGTAGAACTGCAGTGTGAAAAAATAGAAGGGGGTTGAATAATTTTACCAATTAAAACTTCGTTTTAAAATATTTAGATCGACTTATGTCAATCTATTTAGATGTGTATGTTGGACATTGATAGATGATATATAAAAGTGTAATGAAAGATAAAGAGTAAGAAGCACATAACCACGACATGAATATTTATAGTGGTTCGCCACAAGGACACATTCTCGCCTACTCCACTCCCCGAGTCACCTACTCGAGAGTTCGTAATCACTACACGACACCAACTTCTTATGGCGGAGAAGCCTTCACAACGTCGCTACTCTTTTTCTAAGACTAAGGCTAACCACCGGGTTCTTTTACCAAGGTGAACCACACCTACCACAACGTCGCCACCCTTTATCCTAAGATTAGGCTAAGTACCGAGTTCCATTACAATGGAGGAACTACTACCCAACACTACACAACACCTAATCCCAAAGGAGACCCCCTCCTTATTACAACACCATCAAGGATATCAACATCCTTGGAAACAAACTATAACTATTTGTATAACGATGCACCTCATCGATTATACGACCTTGGCATCCTTCACTAATGCCATTTGATTTGACTCCTAGGCATCTTTCAGTAATGCCCTTGACACGAACGCTTGACACCTTTCACTAATGTCTTCGTCTTGACTCTTTTAGCATTCTTCACTAATGCTTTTGACACGCACGTTTAAGCACCTTTCACTAATGCTTTCGTCTTGACTCTTTCGGCATCCTTCACTAATGCCTTGGATACAACACTTCTATGCAGGAAGAAAGAAGTATCAACAAGAGAACCTCAGTAGTCTTGATAATGACGAAGCATGGCAACTCATGGACTTGAGGTTGCTCGACTTCAAGGAGTGGTGATCTCGCCTTTAAGAGGAACCTAGAGAATCATACAAAAACAAAAGACAAACTACATAGAAAGATCCCTTAGGATCAGTGGTTAGAGAGTTACAATACTTGGGGAAAGTATGTGTGGGAGTGGCAACCCAAAAGGAAGAAATGGCTCACTATTTATAGATGAAAACAACTACTGTTCCACGGATCCATCCCTTAAGGGATCCGTCTAGTGTAAAGCTAGGGATCCGTGGGATGCTCCTCTTTGCCCATGGGTTTTTTGGTTATGGGTCATGGGTCATGGGTCATGGGTTATGGGTTGGTCTATGGGTATTACAATAGATACAATGTATCTAATAGATGCAATGCATCTAGTCAAATGGATATGGGTTAATATCATGGGTTATGGATATGCTCCATGGGTTGTGATTTTTACCCATTATAATACATACTAGTTATGTATATATTTGCCCAATATGTAAACACTAGTTGTTGTACATATGTATTATTAAATCATAAAATCACTTATACTTGTTTTAGTGTTTTATGTGAAACCGTAAGTGTGTTAGAAAACTATTGGCTCAAACCATTTACGTATTTTATTTATTTCGTTAAAATGATTTTACGTTTGTTATCGACAAAATATTAGAAGATCGTAAAATATAAATAAACGTTTTTATGGCTTATTTGTATTAACAATCTCCTCTTTTGTTGATGATGTAACATAAAATTATTCTAAGGAAAACTAAAATTGTAAAAGTTTGAATTGAGTTTTACTCTTCTCCCCTTTATGTCAAAACAAAAAGAGTGTCGAAAAGAACTAACACAATGTTTTTAAAAACATGTAAAAGAAAAAATCTAGAAAGCAAGTGACGGAAAAGTTTTCGTTTTAACTCCCTCGACGAGTCCATCCCTTTGTGTAGGCCAAGTAAAAGATGATAATAAGCTAATGCATTGCAACTATGTTTGCGATGGTTTCTTCTTAGTGACGATAATGCTCCCCTTGATGATTGCAACTTTGCAAAGGGACGCCATGAAATGTAGTCCAATGAGGATTATATTGCAAATGGTTTTGCAATGTATGGTTTGACACAAAGCTCCCTAGCTTAGGTGTCAAAGTCTTCATGTATTTTGAAAATCTACAAAATAAAGGTTAGAAAACAAGTATATAGTGCATAATTTCCTGCAAGTAAGACTCAAGTTAGTAGAAAATTGGTCTTATGTTGCACGGATCCCACGGTTCCCTCCTTGGAGGGATCAATCTAGGCAAATTACAGGGATCCGTCTATCTGATGACATATTTCAGCAATGGTGATGTAACAAATAATGTTAACATCAAGGAGAGATATATATTCAAGCAACAAACATATACTCAAAGCAATATGGCAAATAATTTATCATTCAATAAAACATAAGAGATAATCAATAAATATCTAAAACTAAGAGAATGACTTAGCCATGTAATACATATTCTACTAATACTAATAAGTGACTTAAAAGCTTAAGAAGCAATAATGTGCTTGAGTCTAAGGATGAGTAGACTTGTTGATTTGGTCCAATCTTTCAAGAAGATGATTAAACATGAAATGCAACTCATTTCATACTTCTTGAACAAGTCCTTGGGTGATTAGACAATTTGAGCAATTGCTGTCTTGATTGGGAACCGGAGAAAATTGGATGTTTTGAGGAGGCTCTACACATGATGGTGGAGTTTCATCGAGAGATGTAGGATGAGGTTCTACTAGAAATGAGGGTGGTGGTAATGGAAATTCCTCCATATGATCAAGTCCTTGGTGGTTCCTTGTTTCCAATGATGGACTAGTTGGTGTTGTAGGTGGTTCCTTATTTAACGAGAAAGTTGGTGAGTGGGAAGTTCTCGATGGTGAATGCTCTAATGAATAGAGATTTGGGTGAGAGAGAGGCTCGGTGAAAGAGTGTAGTCCATGCTCTATGAATGAAGGCTTAGAAGGCTTTGCTAGAACTAGCTATGTTTAGTTTAGAGCTAGATGAACCCTTTTCTAGCCCAAAAGGTTTAATGCTAATTCTTGCGCTTTTCTTAGCAATTGTTGAATGGGTTTGTCGAGGTGGGATTCTAGTATTGTTATCTCTTACGGAGATGATCCGTGGATGAAATCTCATGAATCATATAACCATTCCTTTTGGATGAACCTTTGGTCAAGAGTTGTTGCTAAGTGCTTTAGTCATGGTAATGGTGAGGATGCAATATGAGCTTCTAACTACGATTTTTGAGTACTAGGTAAGAGTGATGACTTAGCCTCAAGAGTGTTTGGTTTATAAAGGATGATTATGAATTAAGACATTAAATTCATGACCACTAAGGAGATTAAGCATGCACTAAGGTCAGTTGAGATATTGTTCAGCTCTAGGATAACATTAAATGTTGGCTAAAAGTGTTTAGATTACCAAAGGTGGCTAAAATTTGAAGAGAAAAGCTTATTAAGGTCTTTCTGTAGACACGGATCCCTCTCATTAGGGATCCGTCTGGTTATAAACCAGGGATTCGTCTGTCAGACATATATGTGATGAAATGATTATGCTTTTTGTAAGGTCTAGTACCTATGAATCTTGAGGATTTGACTTTCCTTTGATGTCTTGAGTGGTGGATATCTTAAATGCTCAACCATAAGGAGTGAGGATGCTTAATGATGGTTTTGGGTAGGAAAGTGGACTTTAGATAGTCTAACTAAGTGCTTGAGAAGCATACCATTTGATTTGAAATGAAAAAATGGTGGTAATTAGTCCTAGAATTCAGATGATAGCTCAAGAGAAATTTGATAAAATCTTGAAAATAAAGAAAAATAAAAACTAGTTTCAAGCCTATTTTAGAGTTAAAGTGACTAAAATCAATTTGCTAAAATTGATAGAAATATCAAACTAAGTATAATGAGATGCGAGGAATAATGTGAGCGTTGGAGCGAAAAAGTGGTGGATATTGGTGAGTTTGAAAAATCAAAAGTACTTTGATTTGTTCCTAAGTTATCTACGGATGAATGTGAGACTGTAGGATATTAGTTTTCACATACACATCAAACCATAACACAAAGTGGCGATGAATGGAATTCTAGAGAGAAAGTTAGAGGTTTAGGGAACTTAGTGAGAGAAAGTGAAAGATATTATTATGAGCTCCAACTCTACCTTGGAAGGTAGAGAGTATTTATAGTCTTACAATAAAACGCCACACAACGGGTCGTGGATCGTGCATACAGCTGGTAAAGACCCGTCTGTCCTCCACGGTGTTACTTAACTAAATACTACTTAACTTAAAATAACTACGACTACGAGCTTAACGATTACATATACTTGAGGTGACCGACTTTTAATACCGGAATTTCTAATTCCTAACAATCTCCCTAAGGAGGTCACCTCAATCATGTACTAAAATTACATTGAATACAAATAGATATTACATTAACAATTGTTCTTGCATTCTTGATGTAGTCCTTTGCTCCTAAGCTCGTAGTCATTGATTCTTCACATTGCATGTTTGGTTACTCCAAGTGGAGGTCTTTACCGATCCACGTGATAATAAATTTGAGCCACCTTTTGAGATCATCACCATCAAAAATCTCTCGAGACATCCTTTGTGGTGTTGGTATTATGTGATGTTGTGACTTTAGGACCGACATGCTCACATTCGGATCATGATATCTTCTCATCGAGTAGCGGAAGCTTTAGTTGATTCATGATATTGGCGCAGCAGAAGCGTAAGCATGGAGTGAAAATATCGAGTCATTGATGCACTAATCATGATTTCTTTTGAGATGAATGTGTAGTGTGAGCATGCGGCTATGGATTGACCGCTTCATTCGATCACCGCAAACGCCGGATGTACCGCATAAACAAGCTAGCAATAAAGCGCACGAAAGTGTCTTTGATCACTTTCGTTGAATTGAGGTACACGCCCACGGTTCCCGCTGATCAAGACAAGTACCGCCTGTGATCGTATAATTCAAGAATTTCCTTGACAGGTTTCGCAATGCTTCTAGTCGTTCTCAAACCGAACATCTCAAAGAAGACAACACGGAGTGAGTGAACCAAATAATTTAAGTCCACCGATTGATGAAAAGAGATTTGAAAACAATCGTATTGCTCAATAGAAATTGTTTTTGCAATACAACGAAGGTTTTATTGAAAATCAATTATCAATCATAAAACACCTTTTGGTTTGAAAATGAGTACACGGTCGATGTGCTAAAGAAAAGAGTTATTAAGCACAAAGACCGGTTTTTCAAAGGTATCCGCAATCCATAACTCGAACCAGTGATTGATTCAAGAGATTGAATCGCCCATTGTTTCTCGCTCGCTTGTCACATGGTTGATCTATATAATAGATCTCACATGCCACCTACCAGAGCTTGTTTGATGTTGGCTCCGAAGGTTTTCCATCTTCATTGTGAATATGTTCACACATCACTCGGATGTTCGCAATACCACAAGGATAATGCGAGGACTCAAGATATAATCTCTTTCCACATTGTGTGAAACAGAGAGTCTTCATTGAAAGTGTCCTAATGAGATTTATTGATGATCTCGTGGCTCTAGACTCAATTTGTGCATATTTGGATCCCGTGTCGAGACTAGGGAGAGGGTCTCCTTCTTCAATATCAACAATCTCTAAGAGAAAGTCAATAGATAATGTCGGTTCCCGTGAGAATGAAACAAGTCCTTTTAAGAGGAACTTGAGTGGTTTGGAAAGTTGAAGTGCAAGCGCCACGGGTCCATGACGCCTTGTCTTCAATACCGATGTTACCATCAAGAGTATATGAATTGAACCCGGTTTCGCCCTAAGGTTGAATAAATGGAGGGCTATTTGTTTTCACCCTTTCTCATTCAATTCTTTTAATTCTTCAACCCTTCAAGCTTACCGAGACTTCATAGCAAGAACCTTGTTGGGTTTGTTCCAAGATTTGCTCTATCTCATCCGCACTCTTCCCATATCTCACTTTTCTCCTTTTATCATCATACCTAAGGACTTCTACACTAACTAGTGGATTGTCCTCGGTAGATCCCTCCGGCTCGGCGGATCATGGGAACCAATACCTAACCTTATCATCCTTATATCACCGCATATAAAGTAAAGTTGGTCGGTCTATTTGGTATTGTTCATCCGCCATTGGAACCAATTGAAAACCATTTGAAAATCAATCCAGATACTTGTGATATATTATCAAAACATTTTGTACCGAATTGTTTTTGATATTTTTAGAATAAGTGCTCCCTCAACATGTGCATCAAATGTTTGAAATCGCTTTTGCACACGGAGGCAAGAGGAAGAAATTACTTTGATTACCATTTTCTAAAAGATATCACCATCACTTCCTTGATCAAATCAAGTAGATAAAGCATTTCCGGAAGGATGAGGTTTCCATAATTTGCTCCCCTCAATATGTGCCTCGAGGTTTGAAAAGAGTTTTGCACATACTAGAGGAACCCGCACATTGAGATAAATGATCACGCTTCAAATCATAGGTTTAAGATAGATGCTCCCTCAACATGTGCATTGAAAATTTGAAATCGCTTTGTCACATGTGGAAGGACAACATGTACATCCTTATAAAACCATTTACCGAATTATCGCTTTAACCAATTTAAATCACACATTCTCCCCGATCACAATTATCAAATCATTTGAGATTTGTGATCTCTTATAGATTTAAATTGATTTTGAAAGCTTTTAAGGAGAATTGTGACTTGATTATGAAAGCGCTTTAATCGATAAGGATCGGATTTTAAGACTTTAAACTCCATTGATAAAACATGCATGTACATCTTTTGAA
Organism: Chrysanthemum lavandulifolium; assembly: GCA_022545495.1. NCBI lineage: Eukaryota > Viridiplantae > Streptophyta > Magnoliopsida > Asterales > Asteraceae > Chrysanthemum > Chrysanthemum lavandulifolium. The sequence continues at coordinate 241,700,338 of CM040243.1, read as the reverse complement.
AACAATTTAATGCCAAATAACTTTTTAATTTAATTGAAATCATTCTCCCTCAATCAATGACATAGGTTGTTGATTGAGAGATAGAGATTTTGACAAATAAGTCCCGATGATTATCAAAAATAGAGACCGAGTTATTTTTCAAAGCGCTTAGTTTTCAAAGCAGATAAATGTTTATAGAATCGAGCATTGAATTTTGAAAACATGATAAAGTATGGCTCGTTTTTCTTTGAAAAGCGGTTATCGCTCGAAATGACAAGAAGCCATTGTTTCTCTTTCTCCCAAAAATATTTTTTTTTTTTTTTTTTTTTTTTTTTTTTTTACATTCGAACAACATCTAAAGTCCCGTGTCATTCTTTGAATGACAAAGACAAAGACCGTAGATATTATCGAACCGAGAAAACATGACAAAATGACAATATTTTTGAGGGTTTTTCAATTTTTCAAATTTTTATGGATTTTGAAAGTTTTATATTTTTCTATTTGATTTTGAGGGTTTTATAATTTTGTATTTTGATTTTCGAATAGATATATACAAGAGATAGATGAAGATAGACCTTTACTCCTCGCCTTCCTCCTCAAGACGCTTGAGTGTTTCGTTGAAGGCTTTTCAAGCCAAGACGTGGAAGAATAAACTCAAAACGCTCTCTTGGAAGAGCTTTGGTGAAGATGTCTCGCTAACCGATATTCGCACCTCACAAAATAGAGTTCCACCACACCTTTTTCCACTTGTTCCCGATGAAATGATGTCGAATGTCGATATGCTTTGCTCTTGAGTGTTGAACATTGTTGCATGAGAGAGCAATAGCACTTTTATTATCACAAGACAGAGGATTTTGTTGAATTCAAAGCCATAGTCGATAATCGAGATCTCATCCATAAGATTTGAGCACAACAGATGACATGGCTATGTATTCACCTCAGAGAGGAAATAGAAGTACTCATTTGCTTTTTGAAGACCACTCACAAGCTTATCACCCAAAACCGAGCACCTCCGATGTACTTCGACGAGTATCTTGACACCGCATGATCAAGATCTCGATAGGTCGTTAGTGACATGCCGGTGTCCTTCGGTACCAAAGACCCATATTGATGGTTCCTTGAGATACCGAAGACCCGCTTAATCGCTTCAAGGTGCTTTTTAGTAGGCTTAGCTCGGTATCTAGCACACATGCAAACAAATGAACAAGATGTCTGGTCTACTAGCAAGTGAGGTACATCGTGATCCAATCATACTACGATATTTCGCTTGGTCAATCATGATCCCCGAGTGGTCCTCATCTAGTTTGGTTCGATCAATCATGGGGTGTCAACAGGTCACTTGAATCAAATCCAAATTTCTTTAAGATCTCTCTTGCATATTTAGATTGATTTATGAAAATGCCTCCGGACTTTGTGAAATTTGTAATCCCAAGAAAATGACATTTGTCCCATCATTGACATTTGAAATTTTGAACTCATTTCATTTGAAAACGATCACATTCCATTGGGTCCGCCGAGGCAAAAATAATATCATCAACATAAATTTGAACATGAATTAAATGTTTGCTCGACTTCGGTGAACAATGTAGGATCAATCGCCTTTGCTAAATCCGTAGATAGAAGAAACTTTGACAAAGTATCATACCATGCCCTCGAGCTTGCTTTAAACCGTAAAGAGCCTTCTTCAAACGATAAACGTGAGTAGGATGCTCTTGATTCACAAATCCTTCAGTTGGTCGACGAGACGACTTCTTTAAGATCTCCGCTCGTAAATGCCGCCTTCACATCCATCCGATAGACTACCATGTTCTTACTAGCAAGATTAGCCGAAAGATTCGATTGCCTCGATTCGAGCAACCGGAGCAAAAGATTCTTCAAAGTCAATACCTCCTCTTGACGGTATCCTTTAGCAACTAATCGAGCCTTGTTCTTCAACACATCACCATGCTCATCAAGTTTCACTTTGAAGATCCATTTAAGAGCAATAATCATAGCACGCCTGAGCAGTGTACTAACTCCCATACATCAAGTCGATCAAACTCATGAATTTCATCTTGCATGGCATTGAACCAAATATCTTCATTCATGGCGGTTTTAACATCTTTTGGTTCGATCTTAGATAGTACGGAGTTGAAGAAGCACCATAAGGCATCGGTTGCAAGTTGTTTCCGTGTTGATACAGACGAGAGGGATTTCCAATGATGTTGTCTAGTGGATGATCGTGAGTCCATTTTCTAAGGTGTTCATGTGGCGCTTGTTGAGGGACCGAGGTAGCAGAGTCGATGTCTCCTCAAGAAGATGGTTCGATGATGATTCAGAGCAAATATGTTTTCAAATGGAGCATCTTCGTGAGTAGCAAAGGGATTAACTTCATCATTGATGCCGTAAATGGCCCATGATGTACATTTGAAGAATGATGATTTGTTGATGAGACGGAAGGATCAAGCAGAGGCGCTTCTTGACTTAAAGATATTGAGACCGAGGATTGACTTCATTCACGTGAATATGAGCACCTCTGTTGTGGGATCAACACCTCATTAGTACTTGGATCATAAAGTTCATCAAACATAGGATCAAACAATTTCTTTAAATCATCTTCGATGGAGGTACATATGGAGTTTCTTGAGAGGAGTTTGGAACAAGGGATGAACCAATGGGACTGTTTTGAAGTGCGGGTCCCGAATCGAGTGTCCAGAGCCATTTGACCGGTCACCATCAAACGTAACGTGAATTGTTTCCATGATATTTCGGGTTCTTTTGTTGTAGATTCGGTATCCCCTTTTGTTTGGTGCATATCCTACAAATACTCCAATGTCGCTTTAGCCCTAAGTTTGCCTAAGTCTTGACCTCATTAGTTGGATAACACAATGCACCAAACACACGAAGGAAAGAGAGATTAGGTTTTCTGTTGTGGACAAGTTCATATGGAGTTTTTCCATGAACAAGGTGAATCGTGGAACGATTTTGTGTGTAGCATGCAAGGGGCAATTGCTTCACCCGTAGAAACATTGGAACCTTTGAGTAAATCAAGATTGTTCTAGCGGCTTCAACAAGAGTTCGATTTCGCCTTTCAACTACACCGCTCGCTGAGGAGTTCGTGGAACACTTCTTTGATGGTCGATTCCAACGCTTTCATAGAATTCACTAAGTTGTTTGTTGACAAACCCGCCCATTGTCTGCTCGATAATTCGACGGTTTTGTTAAGTCGAACTCGCAATGCTTGATGAGTTTGATGATGATATCGAGTTTCATCCTTTGTCCTTAAGAACTTGACCCGTGTGAATCTAGAGTAATCATCAACCACAACTAACACATATTTCTTTCCAAAGATATTCTCACACCTCATTGGTCCACATAAATCCATATGAATCATATGAAGAACTTCGTGATGTAGTTAGTAGGTTTGGGTTTATGGGCATACTTTTGCTTTTTCCCAATTGACATGTCGAACAAAGATGATCCTTTTCGTATTTGAGTCTAGGTAAACCTACAACTAAGTCCTTTCTCGTGAGATCATTGATGGTGCCAAGTTCGTGTGATTGAGACGACGATGCCATAACCATGACTTTGTTTTAGAAGCCTTTGACAAAGAAGCAAATTGAGAAGACTTCATCATATCTTCGATGGAGATGGTGTATAGATTTGAACCACGCGAACCTCTTAAAAGTTCCTTACCATCAAGTTCTCTAACGAAGGTGTATGTTTTCTCAAGGCTACTTAGATCCGAATCGCAGACCGACCAACAGAGAACAAGTTGTGACCAAGACCTTCTACATAGTAAACTCGAGATAACACTTTGCCAACAACATAGTCTCCATAACCCATAATAGCACCGAAATGATCATTCCCGAATCTAATAGCCCCGATGAATTTGCTCACGGTTCATGAGCCGTGACCGTCGCCAATATATGCTTGGAACAAATGAGTCCGTGTACCACGTAACGATTTGAACGATCCGCAGCTGAACATGCATAAGAATGGATAATCGATAATTGGGATCCCCATGCAAGAATGGGTTCCATTTGGTTAGTAACAATGGTTGGAACACCCACATCGTAAATAGAAGCATTCATATCGTAAAATGAGGCAATGGAATCATTGTGAATAGATGCAAGATTAGTGTCTCAGATAGCCCTGCTCACAGCAGTGCTCACTTCTTAAGGGAATAGTTCTACCAAGAGGCATCCATTTTCTAGTGGGCATTATCTCGATTAGTCTTATGACCAACAGTATCCAATAATAGCCTATTTTATCGAATGTTCTTCCCGGGTTTCCACTGCTTTTCTAACTTTCTTTCGCTTTTGCCTTTTAGCCTTCTTAGCATGAATTTTAGCATTAACAATATTAATCGGACAATTAACATCATTAGCGTAACATTAACACCACATTCATGATTAGAAATGTAATTCAAGCGACATCAATACAAGGTTTGCAAATAGTATCGAATTTCGAATTAATTACAAGACGCCTATGGCTAATACTAGAATCAACACGATTCGCTTTATTCGGTTCAAACTTAAAGTTCCTAGATTGTTCTTCTACTCTTTCCAAAGGCACATTCTTAGCTTGCGAGGTCCTATCATTCCTTGTATTGTCTTGAGACTTTGACCGCTCCCTTTAATGTCACCGACACTCTCGTAGAGGAATGGGAACATTAGTTGGTTTTACTACTCTTTGCATCACCGCTTAGATGTGCCGATCCGAACTACATGCAGCACACTAAGGTTCACTTTCTTAAAACTAGAAGTACCGAGATTTGTACTCCTAGAAGGCACACTTGAGTTCTCTTTCTTAGCATTGATGATCCGAATCAACTACTTAAAGGCACACTACGGTTCACATTCAAAACATTGGGAATCGAATGAATATCATACTTGGCATTAGGCATCGAGCATGGAATCAAAGGATTAACTCTCTCACCTAATGACTTTGGGCATATTGTGATCAAGCATTCTAAGATTTCTTGAGATCGTTTGGCATATAAGCATGCATGTCCAATTGCATTATCATGAGGTTTCTCTAACTTATCCTCTTCAACAATCTCACGCAGACATTCTAGGCAATCCTTAAGGGATGAGAAGTATGTTTGAACAAAGAAGTTTGTTGTTCCCGAGATGAGGAGGACATATTTCACGCATAAAGCATATTTATTACAAGAGTGAACCTTTGATACACCATTCTCCCATTGGTCATAGGCATTTTCCTTTTACCCGACTCTTCGATTCTCAATTTCCTTTGCAATGAAGCTATTTGTTCGTTATTTTGTTACGAGTGACCTTTATTGATTCAAATAACTCATTGAAATGACGTTTAACCTTTTCATTTTCTTCTAGAAAACTTTCATTTTCTTTTGTAATGCATTTACTAGGTTTTGAAGATGAAACGCTTGAGAATTCCGAGAGTCTAAAGGAGGAGGCATTTGGGAGCCCGTCATATTGTTCGCTTGACCCTTTAATTGAGAGATTTGGGCTTTCAACTTTCTCGATCGTGTTGCAATGAGCTTGAATCTGCTCATCACGCTTGTTAATTTGAAAACCGCATCAAACTCGAGCATCCGAGGATGTCTTGATATTTGAAGTTTTGACATTTTCTTTAAGATGTTGATATTTTAGTTGTAAATTAAAATGCTCAACTTCTAGTTTAGAAAATGTTTAACCAAATTGTCGTGATCATCCAGCTCAATTTTCTCGCTTAGTTTAGAATTAGTTTTTCAAGCTCAATGACACGATCATGGAGACTTTCAGGCAACAGATAGTTCATGAAATTGGGAAGCATTAATAGAGCAATTTGAAGCAAAGAAAACATATCTTGAGCAACACATTCAAGAATAAGAGTCTCATTTAATGTATGCAAGTTCTTCCTCTCAATCTCATTATATTTTAGTGCACGCCATAGTCACTAACTTCAACTATCATTGCATCAAATTCCTTTTCCATTCCCTTAATATCGCTTTCTATCCCTTTTAAGACTCTCAAAGTGATCTTTAGAAGTTTAAAGAAAGGCATGACCTCGCTTAAATAACATTCTTTCATTTGCTCAAACCCCTTTCTCCTTCGCTTATACCAAAGGTGTGATCCTTTTCTTGCAAGTTTTCTCAAAATCAACAAATAGTTGAAATATAACATATTGGCTAATTAAGGTCTTGCTTTTAGTGGCAATTGTTCTCGAACAAGATGCATTGGTGTATTAGGAGGATACACAATGCTTCTAGGCATTTTCCAAAGGGAGGGTTTGTTTCAACAATATTTTCATTTTCCGCTTATCTAAATCCATTTTCCGTAAAACTTGTTCGGAGTCAACAATGTCTCGAGGCTTAAACTTGTTCAAGGAAATCCAGCTTTTCCTTCTTGTAGTCATGGGGAGTGATAATTACTTTTTTCTCTTTGCATTTAGGATCATTTAGTTTCTTATTCATCTTCTCCTAGTGATTTCATCTAATTTCTTATCATCCTCGCACTCAACGCAACTAGGTTTTTGTCTAGGTTTAAGAATCTCATTGCCATCATAGATCACACTTTGAGTCGCTTTTGCTATCTTTCCGCACTCGTGGTCGGGTTTATCTATAATGGGAACACTATGCTTATCGCTTAGAACTCTATGCTTAGTGATCATGTGAGCAATCAATGGTGTTTCCTTGTATGTACAACTTGTTTTCAAGTTTGTTTTTCAAAGTTTTCGATTAGAAAATCTCTCAAGAGTTTTGATTCCTTTGCATTAAATTCTTGCTTAAGCATTTTCACATTTTCTTGAAGTTCTTGTTTTTGCTTAGCGCTTTAGAAAGCTTTTTTGCAAGGAATTTAATTCTTGTTTTAATACTTCTTCTAAAATTACTTTTTCTAATGATTGTACGCACTTGGTCATCCATTTCCCGCTCACGAGTGGTCAACTCAAATTTTGCACGTTGTTCATAAATAGCAACACGCTCTTTATAGGCATTTAGTTCGAAATTACGTAATCATCGAGGCACATGCAAAGTATTCATCAAAACATAGTCATTGTTGATCGCAGAAGATGCATCACTTGGTACAACTTCACTTTCACTTTGTTTCTCATATTGATCATATGGGACAATATTGATATTACCCATATTTTCAACATTTGATTCAAGAGTTTCAGCTGATTGTACTTTGTCATGCATCCGCTGCACATCGCCATCGATAGTTTTAATACCTCCGAGATGAGTTTGTCTTTGGATGAGCCACCAGGGTGAAGAAGAGACCTTGGGAGAAACCATTGGAGAAATGCTAGCCATAAAATTGTGTGTGCAGAGGGTCCATCATCCACATCGAGTCGTATGCATCACAATCACCGACTTGAAAGGCATTCGATGATTGTGACCTATCTCCGAATAGGCCGCTCATCCACATCTCGCATCATAGGTCTTGGCATTGCCCTCGCCTAGAAACAACAATTCCTCTTCATCCAAAGCAAGACCATTATCCCGAGCTTGTACAAGCAAGATCTTATCTCTCAAGTAATCAAGATTCTCGGGACGCTTTGAGATGTGCGCCTTGCAATGTGTCCTCACCACCACGCTTATAACATTTGATCGGCTTAGCTTGACCTTGATTACCATTCCTTCCTCGATTTTGATTACCAACATAACCTCTACCACCCACCTCTTCCCCGATCATACTGCTTTTCCCGAATCGGTTGCACCACGATCCTCCCATCTTTAACAAAGAGCTTGATTGTGTGGGTTAGATGTCGCTCGAGGTTGTTGTTGGTTTGTGGGAGAGAATTCATGTTTTGACTAATCGTAAGAGCTAGTTGGTTAATGATGTTACCCACGTGTGCATCAAAGATCGCCTTGTTTGAACATAGGATCGTGAATGAGTTTGTGATTACCATTACCCATGGGTATGACTTGTGAGGCTTTGGTTGTGATTCCGATGTTTGAGTAGAAGGCGCTTGAGTCATTAGATGAGCTAGTCTCTCCTCGGTTGGTTTTGAACCGATTAAGAATCATCTTTTCAAACATGGCATGTCTCTCATTCTCAAGGAGGAAGGCATAGAGTTGCTCATAATTTGTATTCTTCAATCCTTTAGTGAGCTTCACAGAGGTAACAAACTTGTGCCATTCGGGATTCATGTTGTTCACAAATTTTGAGTTCAAATTAATGTTAGGCATAGTCATTCGATGTTCCTCATATCATTCACCAACTTATGAAATCTCACATAGTACTCATAGACACTCTCATCCGGTTTCATCTTGAAGTGTTCAAATTCATCATAGAGTTGTGATTCTCTGCCTTCCATAGTTAATTCGAACCCGAGAGAAGCATCTTGACATTATCCCATACCGCTTTGCTTCGTGTTGTGATTGATCACCTTGTAGATGTCTTTAGGAAGACCTTGAAGAACAATGTTAAGCCCCGATATCCGCATCGAATCTCTTTTTCTCCTTATCATCAAGCTCATCATACATTTTTGGTCCGTCCATTCCGTAAATAGGAGTTCCATCTTCATTAGTATCAAGTATATCTCTAGTAGTTTCAACTCGGTAGGGTCCTTCATCGATTGATTTGAGAATGTTAACCCCATTTTCTTTACCAAGACAAGACAACTGATTCGTTGAGCCCAAGAATCGTAGTCGGCCTCACAAGCATGGGTGGACGAGTATCCGAACCACCGCTTGAACATCCTCTCAAATGGGAGATGATAGTGGAAACGTTGGTAGACATGTTAACAGATTATACGGATTTTATAACTCTATGATTAAACCGGAAATAGATTCTTTCACGGATTTTACTAAATCAAGAGAAACCGTAAAAATCACCCAAGTCGCTAGAAGATAATGCACCAAGTCGCTAACACCTAATTCGCTATACCACCAAGTCGCTAAAGTCCCAAGTCGCTAAACAAATGCAAGTCGCTAAGTAGTAACTCGCTAAGCCTCAAGTCGCTAGCAAAATTTTGGCAAGAATTGCTAGACAAGTCGCTAAAGATTCAAGTCGCTAAAGAGCAACTCGCCATGCACCAAGTCGCTAACACTGTCGCTACCCGTAGTGGAGAGTCCACTACTTGTACCGTTAGTCGCTAGGCCTAAGTCGCTAGCTCCAAAACCAGAACTCGCTACAAAATTGCAAAGCAAGTCGCTACTAAGAAACAACTCCGTAGGTCAAGTCGCTAGCATGAAAACAACATAAACATCACTTTTCAATCCAAAACAACCCAACCAAGATGATTCAAGCTACCAAATGAAAACCTAAACACTTGTGATGATTCTAAACATAAAAGTACTAACAAAATCCAAGCTTTAACACAAGAAATCAACCAAATGATGCACAAACCACTAAACTTTTTCAAACTCAAAACCACCTAAAACCACTAGAAATCCAAAGATGTGCAAGATATGATCTAACCATGGCTCTTGATACCAATTGTAGGATATTAGTTTTCACATACACATCAAACCATAACACAAAGTGGCGATGAATGGAATTCTAGAGAGAAAGTTAGAGGTTTAGGGAACTTAGTGAGAGAAAGTGAAAGATATTATTATGAGCTCCAACTCTACCTTGGAAGGTAGAGAGTATTTATAGTCTTACAATAAAACGCCACACAACGGGTCATGGATCGTGCATACAAGGGGTAAAGACCCGTCTGTCCTCCACGGTGTTACTTAACTAAATACTACTTAACTTAAAATAACTACGACTACGAGCTTTCTAACGATTACATATACTTGAGGTGACCGACTCTTTAATACCGGAATTTCTAATTCCTAACAGATGGTCCCATCATCATTTCTAACTATCCTCATTGTTTTGTAGAACTCGAGTACGAACACCGGCAAATTTGTTCGCTTATGTCCAATAAACAATCAAATCCAATGGTCTCAAAAACTTGTCGGATGTCGGTGTTGGCAAGAAATGATGGTTCTACAACACGACCTTCATGAAAAAGTTTCTTTTTGAGCAACTTGAAAGCTTTCCTATCTTCCGGGCTAACTCCATCCTTTCTATGGTACATTGGGATGTAGTGGGCGGTATCTTGATAGTCTTGTTGTCGGTTACTTGGCATGATTGTTCCTATACAACACAACCACAATGTGGTGTTAATTATGAATAGTAACCTAAAAGGGTTTGATCACAATTTTGCTCAAATCATCTTTATTGAATTCAAGAAATGAGTTTAATTTGTATTAACATTGTTAATTCTTTGATTTAGATTATCTTAGAAAATAAGGTGGTAACAAATTATGACAAACCCATTTGAACCCAACTTCTAAAGATGAAGAAATTGTAATCCTATAAATCAAGGAATTAAATTAACAATGTAGTGAAGATTATACTTACACAAGAGATTGTTATGCTTGAAGGAAATGATCAAATTTCTCCCGTGAACAATGAATTGGGTTTTTGTTCGTGAGTCTTTGAAGGGAAAGTGGTTGTGAACTTTCACAAAGGATCATTTCTAACTTATGTCGTCTTACATTGCGGATCCTCTCATTAGGGATCCGCTAGTTCAAGCTCGTGGATCCGATGACAACAAAAATCGCCTTAAGCATTCCTTGATAACTTTGGTTTGGGAGTTATAAAATGCATAGAGTTTGATGTTTAAGCTCTATAACTTGTGATTTGGGGTTTTGACTATTTAATACTAATCCTATTTGATGAGATTCCCTTTTTATGAATTAGTCACAATTCTTGGGAGGTTTTTCAAAGATTATGATAAAATCCCATTTTATCATAATATAAGAAATTTCATATGGATATTCATTGACATAGATGAAGTGTCAATAATCCTTTTGTGATGAATAATGATTGAGGCTATCCAATAACAGAGATATCATTATTACAGATTAGTGGTGTAGTATATATAAATCAATCGAAGAATACTATTCTTGATGATGATTTTAATATAGACAACTACTTAAGTAATTACTAATAAAGATTAATCATACAGCTAAGACTTTAATAATAATATCAAAAATGTAAATTATTAACGATCATACCTTTGCTAAATATTCTTTTTAAGGAAAGAAATATTTAGAGAAAGTGATTTTTGATCTTCGTAGAATCTCCAGATCCATGTGTGAGGAAAACAATGCTAAACATTCTTTTTACGAAAAGAAATATTTATATAGTTTCTTCATGATCTTCTTGGTTTGCCCAAATCCAAGTATGGAGAATTCTTAACAAGAAAAATATTAGAACGTTCTATCGTTGTCCAACATTAAACACTATAATGATTTTTAAAATATGTCTTAAAGAATATTTCTTTGTAGTTTTCAAACATACACATATCGTATCAAGTTTTTAAAGTACAACATACTTTAAGAAACTTGGTAACGAAGCTCTGATGGCAATTGTGGAGAACTAGAAGGGGGGGGGGGTTGAATAGTTTTACCAATAAAAACTTCGTTTTAAAATATTTAGATCGACTTATGTCAATCTATTTAGATGTGTATGTTGGACATTTATAGATAGATATATAAAAGTGTAATGAAAAATAAAGAGTAAGAAGCACATAACCACGACACAAGTATTTATAGTGGTTCGGCTACAAGGACACCTTCCTTGCCCTACTCCACTCTACGAGTCACCTAATCGAGAGTTCGTAATCATTACACGACACCAACTTCTTATGGCGGAGAAGCCTTCACAACGTCGCCTACTCTTTTTTCGGTACTAGGCTAACTACCGGGTTCTTTCACCAAGGTGAACCACACCTACCACAACGTCGCCTACCCTTTATCCGGTACTAGGCTAAGTACCGAGTTCCATTATAATGGAGGAACTACTACCCAACACTAGACAACACCTAATACCAAAGGAGACCCACTCCTTATTACAACACCATCAAGGATATCAACATCCTTGGAAACAAACTATCACTATTTGTATAACGATGCACCTCATCGATTATACGAACTTGGTATCCTTCACTAATGCCACTTGATTTGACTCCTAGGCATCTTTCAGTAATGCCCTTGACACGAACGCTTGGCACCTTTCACTAATGCCTTCGTCTTGACTCTTTTAGCATTCTTCACGAATGCTTTTGACACGGACGTTTAAGCACCTTTCACTAATGCTTTCGTCTTGACTCTTTCGGCATCCTTCACTAATGCCTTGGACACAACACTTCTATGCAGGAAGAAAGAAGTATCAACAAGAGAAACTCAGTAGTCTTGATGATGACGAAGCATGGCAACTCATGGACTTGAGCTTGCTCGACTTCAAGGAGTGGTGATCTCGCCTTTAAGAGGAACCTAGAGAATCACACAAAAACAAAAGACAAACTACATAGAAAGATCCCTTAGGATCAGTGGTAGAGAGTTACAATACTTGGGGAAATTATGTGTGGGAGTGGCAACCCAAAAGGAAGAAATGACTCACTATTTATAGAGGAAAACAACTATTGTTCCACGGATCCCTCCCTTAAGGGATCCGTCTAGTGTAAAGCTAGGGATCCGGGATCCGTCTAGTGTAAAGCTAGGGATCCGTGGGACGCTCCTCTTTGCCCATGGGTTTTTTGATTTTGGGTCATGGGTCATGGGTTATGGGTTGGTCTATGGGTATTACATTAGATACAATGTATCTAATAGATGCAATGCATCTAGTCAAATGGATATGCGTCAATACCATGGGTTATGGATATGCTCCATGGGTTGTGATTTTTACCCATTATAATACATACTAGTTATGTATATATTTGCCCAATATGTAAACACTATTTATTGTACATATGTATTATTAAATCATAAAATTACTTATACTTATTTTAGTGTTTTATGTGAAAACGTAAGTGTGTTAGAAAACTATTGGCTCAAACCATTTACGTATTTTATTTGTTTCGTTAAAATGATTTTACGTTTGTTATCGACAAAACATTAGAAGATCGTAAAATATAAATAAACGTTTTTACGGCTTATTTATATTAACATGTAGATAAAAAAAACAGTCTTAAGTGTCGTTTGTTTTTTATAAGATGTACTTTTTGAAATGATGTATTTTATTTTTTGAAAAGATTTTTATTTATTTTTTTTCAGATATAAGAGCTTTATTTCACTAATTTCCTCTTCTAAATTTAGACATTATCATTCATTTCTTACCGCTTCTTTTCAAAAATCTTACATCTCTTTCTTAATATCTACTTTTATATGTTTTCGTCCGTTTTCTTACGTTTTATCCGTTTTTATATGCTGTCGTCCATTTTTATACGTTTTCATCCGTTTTTATATGTTTTCGTTCATTTTTATATGTTTTCATCCGTTTTTATCTCATTTTATCCATTTTCAATGTTTTCATACGTTTTCATCCATTTTTATACGTTTTCATTCATTTTTATCCGTTGCATACGCTTTTATACGTTTCCGTCCATTTTCATCCTTTTTATCCGTTTTAATTCGTTTTTATATATTATCATCCGTTTTTATACGTTTTCGTTCATTTTTATACGTGTTTTCCCTTTCTATAAATTTTCTTACGTTTTCATACGTTTATATCCGTTATTAACCATTTTATCAGTTTTCATACGTTTTCGTTGGTTTTTTTACATTATCATCCGTTTTTGTACGTTTTCATCCGTTTTCATACGTTTTCACCCGTTTTCGTCCATTTTCGCCCGTTTTTATATGTTTAAATACGTTTTCATTCGATTATATATGTTTTCTTATGTTTTCATACGTTTTTATCCCCTTTTGTCGGTTTTTATACGTTTTTGTCTGTTTTTATACGTATTATATCCCGTTTTATACGTCTTCGTCTATTATTATACGTTTTCATCTGATTTTTTACGTTTTTGTTCGTTTTATACGTTTTCATCCGTTTTTCTTACGTTTTTGTACTTTCTTATACTTCTTTTATGGTCTTGTACGTTTTTGTACCTTTTATACGCTTTTATACTTATATGCATTTTACACGTTTTGTACATTTTCTTACATTATCAAACATTTTTATCCATTACTAACCATTTTTATCCGTTTTCGTACGTAAAAACGTACAAAAATGTAAGTAAACGTACAAAAACGGACGAAAACGTATAAGAACAGATAAAACGTATGAAAACGTATACAACAGATGAAAAATGTAATAAAATGTATAAAAAACGGATGATAATGTATAAGAATGGGTGAAAATGCATAAAAACAAATGAATCGGACCAAATCAAATAAAAATGGACCAAATCGTATAAAAACGAATGAAAACGGATGAAAACGGATAAAAACATATGAAAACGTAAGAAAATATATAAAAACGGACGAAAACGTATAAAAACGGATGAAAACATAAGAAATCATGCGAAAACATGTAAAACGGATGAAAATGTATAAATGGACGAGAGCGCATAAAACGGATAAAATAGTATAAAAATGATAAAACGTAATAAAACGGACGAAACGATAAAAATGCATAAAACGTATGAAAACGGACGAAAACGTATGAAACGGACAAAACGTAATAAACAGCACAACGATAAAACGGGACAAACGATAAAATGGATGAAACGCATAATAACGGGCAAAACGATAAAGCGGATGAAAACGATAAAACGGATGAAAACGCATAAAACGATAAATGAATGAAACGTATAAAACGTAAAAAATGTAAAAAGACACAAAAACGTATAAAAAAGGAAATAAGTACTTTAATAGCACAAAAAAAGGTCTTCTTCCATGCAAATAAAGACTTTAGATGTAACTCTTTTTCAGCAGACATGGTTTGCAGTTGAAGAGGTAAAAGCTTTGAAATAACAAACGACACCTTAAACATTGGGATGGCAAAAGCACCCGAAACCAATGGGGAAAACCAAAATCCGAACCGATTGGGTTGGGTTCGGGTGCAGGTTGGCGGGTTTGGGTATTGATGAAAAACAATTAGCCGGGTACGACTTCGGTGACTAGTTTTGGTAATACCCACCCGATTACGCATACCTGTACCCATATCCGTTTACCCTAATCTATGCCCGCTTTATTGATATTATAATTAACTAGAATATATATACATTATATATAATTTCTTCCATTATATTTTTTTATATAGTATCTCTATTACATAACACATTTCATTTTGTACATGAATTATTCAAAAGAGTTAAATCGTTTGATACGATATTCGTTTTCTTTCACTTTAAAAAAATTTGAATATATTAGGGTGTTTTCCTTTGTTTTGTCGATGGATTTTAGTGTGACTTAATCTTAATACCGCCATTTTGTCCACATAATATCCAATTGGGGATAACCGATATTCGCGGGGAAACCCGAAATACCGATGGATAATATTAATCGGGTATCCGACGGTAATGTGACGGGTACGGGTTTGGATATTATAAATGGGTGCGGGTACGAGTACACTAAAACCCGCCCCGAACCGACCCATTGCCATCCCTACTTAAACATCATGAGACCACACATTTAAACAATAGCTACTTTAGATACTTTCGTTCTGCAGATTTGTCCATTAGTTACATTTGTTGAATATATACAGAGGTGTACAACTATGGAGTATGATTTGACGACGGGTGGTGTTATTGGTATACGCCCTAGTGGCACCTTTCACCTCACATTTTACCCACTTTGTTGACATGGTAAGACAGTTTTTATCGTTTTATGTTACATTTTTCTGCCTCTTAATACTTTTGACTTATCAAACTTTATATTTTATATTCCGTAGTTTTATAATAAAAACATAATTATAAAAATAGAATAAAAATTAAAAAAAAGGCGTACGAATCCATTCAGTAATCCCAATTTCACAATGCCAGTTCATTGAGCGAATTAGATAGATTTTGAATTAGGGTTGTGGTAAAAATTTAGGTGTTATTTATTGCCTTTCTCATATCTTTAATGAAAACTCTGAATATAGATGTGCTTGTTATCATAACCAACTATGAAGAAATTGTTAGCTAACAAGGCCTATAGGCCCGACCTACTTGTTTAGGCCGTTTAGTATCACTTAGGGTTTCGTTTTTGTATATTTTTTATTTAATCATTTGTAAACTCAGTTATTCAGTGAATCAGATAATATAATTTCAATATTCCATCTGGTTTCTACATGGTATCAAGAGCTAGGTCGAAGATGAAGAAGAAGGAAAAAAAGAGTTCAACTTAGTTTGCATCGATATTCATTTGTTCCAGTTTTGAATTAATTTGTTCGCTATGTCCCCGCCGTCAGTTTGTATTAATCTAAAAGGAAAAGGTTTTTTTTTGTTTGCTGAAAAGGAAAAGGTTTGATTTGCTTGATCTTGTCGCCTTTTGTTTGCATCTTACTGGTTTTTGATTGGATCTTGGAATGAAAAAAGGGTAAATATGATATAGTAAATCAGTTAGTGAGTGTGTTGGATCTCAATAATTGGTACATGTTTTTTTGATGTGAGGAACTCTCGTATGTTGATTCGGTTAGTAACAGTTGGATGATCTTTGGTAATACCAACTTCCTCAATGAACTTATAAAAAAATATTACAATTATTAAGAACTCAACGGGACCTTCTATCGGTATCGGTATTTGGTAATCACGGTTATGTTTGTTTAGGTTATAATAGATTATTGGTGATAGTGTTGGTGTTGGTGTTTGTGATGGTGATGTTGCAGTCTTAATTGATTTGACTATGTCTTGAGTAGTTATGTGTAACATCTCGACATCAACAACTTGTTTTGGTTTCACACGTGGTTCTACATCTGGTTTTGTCTGCACATGTCTGCTTGAATCTGCATCTGTCTGAATCTACATCTGTCTGTCTGAATCTGCATCTGTTTGTCCGAACCTGCTCTCTCTTCCTATTCTACTCTCGTTCATCTTCGTAATTATGTTGCTCTAATTTTTGGTCTGTCTGTTTTGACTTGACTGTTGTCGCCCTATTAACATCGGATTGAGATTCCGTCTAGCACTGAGTTTGAGCTCTGGGACAATCCGAAGCTGCGTGTTTTGATTTCAGTTTTAGTTTATTTTCTGTTTGACAAACTTTGAATACTTACCGCAACATTGTGAGTTTTAGAGGGTGTTAGCTAATAAGCCTATATAGGTCCGACCTACTTGTTTAGACCCATTTAATAGCACTTAGAGTCTTGTCTTTGTATTTTTATTTAATCATTTGTAATTTTAACTATTTAATAAATCTAATAATATAATTTCAGTATTTCCTCAGATTTCTACAAAAATAAATAGGAAAGCTCTAGATAATGACTAGTTATACATGATGAGTGAAGAATCAAAGGGCGTTCCTTTGGTCTCTTTCCTTTTCTTTAAATATAACTTTTTAAGTATATTGATAATATAATTTTTAACATCGTAAACGAAGTGAATACATCTCACTGAAAACTATCAAAACAATTCATAAGATGTTTGTTGTACTTTATTCAAGGCCTCTATCACACAAATGATGAATAAAGTTAGAAATTAGTAACAGTATTGTTACTTCATTGACCTCGTTCAATTGACCCAAAATCTGAACAGCTTGATAGTGAGACAAAACAAGCCCTAACTCGTTAAATGTTGTGTTAATCATGCAAAATTTGTTTATTACTATAATCATCACTAAACTACAAATTTACAGATTTATAATCACAATTAAAAACCCTAATTACATCCATGTAAGTTACATAATTAATTTAAAAGATTATAACTTAAAAGTTAAAGAATTCAGAAGATGCAACTAACCAAAGTTTGGAAAACCTAAACTTTAGATCGACTTCTTCTTTTCTCTTCTCTTGGAACCTGTCGTTGGCTGTAGGGAGGTTATGGGTCGATTGGGGTGATTATATGGAGGATATTGGGCTAGTTTGGGTTGGATTATGATTGGTTTTATTATTTGGTAATTAAAAGAATTAGCCCAAAACTTTATTTGTTACACATATCATTATAATCTACAAATTTTCTAATTGCTAAATAAGACTCGTTAGTTCTTGTTTTACCGTATATGAATCAAATCAACTATATTTAGGAAATGAACTTTTCAAAATAGAACTACACTTATAAAACATTATATTATTATCATTGTTATCAATACATACTATTATAAAGTTTATAGATTCGCTTCATTAGCTTAATCCAATACCATAAATTTCAATAATCGCGAAAAGGCCTAATGTGCACTTTATGAAACAACACCAACTTTTTCAATATGGTTAATAAAATGTTAACTCAAAATTTGGGGCTTATATGCTAAATCATATGATTCTTGAGTACAAAATCCGTAGTCCGAATGCTAACGGGTGACTGCATCACCCGACCATTCATAGTCGGTGGCACAACTCCTCCATTGTTCGGAGATCGGGAGCCGGATTTTGAGGAATAGGAGCCGCAGGAGTGGGTCCCCGATTATGGTTATTATTATTCATATTAATTTCTTCAAAATTAAATAAAAGTGATGGTTCACCACGATTTTTTGTCGAATTAATCTTTCGGATTTGAAAGAGGAGAATTTAGTTCGCTCGAAGAAGATCGTGTGCTCATGCACTAAAAAGAAATAAGAGAGAAAATATTTTAGATTTTTGAAAAAAAAATTGAAAATGAAAAATATTTTGAGTTTTTGAAAAGATTAAATAAAAGAAAATATCTTTGGATTTTTAAAGATTAGAAAAGAAAATATTTTTGATTTTCGAATTTTTAATTTTTATTTGATTTTTAAAAAATTACAAAAATAAACTTTCAAAAGAAAGGATATTCAAGGCACTAACTTGAAACAAAATCAAAAGTCGGTCTAAATCTCTCCCGCAAAGGCACCAAAGACCCATTCGCTCGTAATATAGCAGCTTTGATATTTTTAAGTTTTCCGTTAGATTTAGTAATAGCTTGAGGTCAAATGATAATCAATCTTCCGAGTCGTATTCACGCATGAGATATGAATTGAAATTTACGTTATTGCCTTTTGTTTTATTCTTGATTGTAAAATATTTTTGGTTTGGATTTTTTTAGAAAACTTAAAAACTGTTTGTAACTAATAGGAAATATTCTAACTAATTACAACTGGATTACAACTAATGACGAATAGAAATTAAGCTAAGAATATGATAATAAAGGATATACTCGTCAAGTGAGGTGAAAAGGTATTAAGTGTGAATAATCTATTAAGCCCGTTTAATTTATACCCGCCAAAATAAAATTATTTTCTCATAACGTTGGCTTCTATTGAAAACAATTCTTTTTATCTTGGTAATAATCACTAGATTTAAATAATCAATTATTCTCACGGCTTTTGCCCGTTAAAACAATCAACTAATTATATTTAAAAATAATTCGGAAATTATTAATCGATAATCTTTTGATACCCGTTTAAAAAAACTATTTTCTCACAGCGTTGGTTTATTTTGAAAATAATTCTTTATCTTGGTAAAAATTACTTGATTTAGATGATTAATTTTCTAAACGGCTTTTGCCCGTTTGATATAACCAAAAATCAACCCAAGTAACCGAAGATTATCAATCAATAATTTCTAAGTTTTTCACACTCAAATCCAAATCACTACTCAAATAACAAGCATATAAAAATCTACTCAATACTCATAACTACTAAGCTCAGAATAATAATCTCAAAAATAATAAGCATTTTTCTACACTAAATATTTAAACTAAATGAGAAAAGTAAGAGATTAGAACCCGATCCGACGAAACGAGACTAATTACCACCCGATCTCATAAACTAAGACAAAACTCTAAAGATTATTTCTTTAGTAGCTTTTATTTTACCAAATAGTTAATAAAGTTGTGAACTTTATTAACTAAGTAGCTTAATAAAGTCTATTAAAGCTATAAACTTTAAGAAAATAAGCTAGCTTATGAAACCCTTAAGCTCCTAGCCTTAGATATAAGATTGGATGCATAAAAATCAAAACTTTATCGAAGTTAGTACAAATAAGCTAGTGAATAAGCTATAGGCTAGAAGCTTAAATCCAAAATATTAAGTATTTTAGAATGAAAAAGCCAAAAGCTATAAGATTTAAAGCTAAATGTAAAGATTAAATAAGTAAAGATAAAATAAGCTAGTAAAAAGCTAAAAATAAGCTAAAGATAGAAACTTTATAAAGCTAAACGCATAGATCTAACTCCACCCAAAACTAAGGTGTCTAATCCAAAGATTAGGCATGGATTGGGTATGTTTAAAGATGAGATAAGCAAATAAGCTATTAGTTAAAAAAAAAGCTAAAAATGAAATAAGCTAAATAAAAGCTAAAAAGATCAAGACTTTTTAAACTAAAAGTGCTAGATCTAAATCCACCCAAAACTGAGTTTTCTATTCCGAAGAGTAGGCGCGGATTGGGTATATTTAAGGATTAGATCTAGAAAAATAAGCTAATGAATAGCTTATTTGAGAAGAAAAATTAAGAAAGTTTAAAGCTTTTTATAGAAATAATTTTTTTTTCGGTAAAAGGGTTAATTCACCCCGGCAAAATACTATTACACAAAAAACATTGAAGTACAAATGACATGGGTGAATCTCATGCCCTCAGCCCCGATCAGGGAGACGAAAAATGGACAACATCTGCAACTTACAGCTTTATAAGAAAGTAAGAAACTAAGTGAAACTAAGTGAACTAATAATAAAAAGGGTTTTAAAAGAAACTAAGTGAAAAAATGCTTATTGAATAAGCTATAGGAAAAGCTTATCCAAAAAGCTAATCTTTATAGTCTAAAAATATGCTATTGGGAAGAGCTTATTCAAGATAAAAAGATATAAAGAGGAGAACTTATAGTGAATAAGCTATGAGCAAGCTTATCAAAAATAAGCAAATATAATAAGCTACAATAAGTTATATAAACTTAAATAGCATATCAGATAATAAAAGAAAAAGAAAATAAAAGAAAGAGAGAAGAAGAGAAATAATCACTAACTGGGAAATAATATCTTCAATAAGCTAAAATTAAGTTGATTACAATAAGCTCAAAGTAAGCTACAAATAAGCACTACAATAATTTAAACTAGATATATATATATATATATATATATATATATATATATATATATATATATATATATATATATATATATATATATATATATATATATATATATATATATAGAGAGAGAGAGAGAGAGAGAGAGAGAGATAGAGAGATAGATATATATATATATATATATATATAGATAGATATATATATAGAGATATATAGAGATATATATATAGAGAGAGAGAGAGAGAGAGAGATAGAGAGAGAGAAAAGAAAAGCCTAGATGTGTTTGCATGGTGACGAACGAGCCAAAATGAGTAGATCGATTATAGTGAATAAGTATGAGCAAGCTTATCAAAAATAAGCAAATATAATAAGCTACAATAAGTTATATAAACTTAAATAGCATATCGATAATAAAAGAAAAGAAAATAAAGAAAGAGAAGAGAAATAATCACTAACCGGGAAATAATATCTTCAATAAGCCAAAATTAAGTTGATTACAATAAGCCCAAAGTAAGCACAAATATACACCACAATAATTATATAAATATATATATATATATATATATATATATATATATATATATATATATATATATATATATATATATATATATATATATATATATATATATATATATATATATATATATATATATATATATATATATATATATATATATATATATATATATATATATATATATAGAGATATATATAGAGAGATAGATATAGATAGATATAGAGAGATGAGAGAGAGAGAGGAGAGAGAGATAGAGAGAGATAGATAGATATATATATATATATAGAGAGATATAGAGGAAAGAAAAAGCCTAAGTGTGTTTGCATGGTGATGAGACAAGCAAAACGAGTAGATCGTGGGGCTTTAAATAGCCCAACTGCCTTGAGGGTAGAATAGTAATTTCCAGCCAAGCAAGCATCACCACCAACTTGGACACGTGTCATCATGCTACTTACCAGCCACCGCTAGAACCTTTTGATCCTCGGACTGATCCTCCTTTTGATCCTTGGACTGATCCTCGTACTGGAATCTCCTGATTCGTCCACCTCCGTTTAATCCTCGTACCTACAATATTATTACACGTCAGCGCCACCGCCACATGGTGGCCTCTAATTGGCCAGCGTCCAGTGACGTGGCAATGCCACGTTGCGGGTCAACGGGTCAATTCCGGTCGGGTCTGAATCTGGTCGGGTCTGGATACGGGTCGGGTCTGAATCTGGTTGGGTCTGGATATGGGTCGGGTCGCCACGTGGACCACTAAGGTGGTGCCACGTAGCACGAGGGTTATAATACCCGTTTTGCCTCCACTTGGTCTCGAAAACGGGCCTATTGTGAGGGAGGGAAGGGATGCACCAGTTGCGCTGGTGCATAGGGCTAGTGCATACCTTTAGTAATACTAATAAAACCCTCTTTTGTGAACTGTCAGATTTAGATAAGAATAAAAGGTTCAATTAAGATTTTGGCCAATCAACTTAAGGGGTTATATGGACTGTTTTAAAAATGAGTAAATATACCATTGGAATCTTTTTTTCGTGCTCTTTCCAATGGAGTGCTCAGAGAATTTTTACGACTTCGTTTGAACCTCAGAAAATGAGAAAACGTCGTCGAAACTCATTCGAAAATCACCGTTTTTTTCCTTGTTTTCAAACCCTTGTACCTGCAAGACATAATAACCCATTCAAAATATATTTAAAATATAATTTAACGTATTTAATGGTTATTAGTCCATTTTGGCATTTTTTAGATATAAAATGATGTGTGTTTAAGCACACATCAATAAAACTCGCAAATTGACCGATTTAGTTAGTTTCTAGGTTGGGTTTAACTAAAATATGAGGTCGATGAATGTTAAATTTTTAAAAAAAAGTTCAAACTCGTCACCTCTCCTAGGCGCAAGGCTCTAAAGCCCAAGGCGTCGTGCCTTTTGTTAGCCTTATGCATGTGTGGAACCTCGATCTGAAAAAATATTTAGAGCTTAAGCCTTGATCCGAGGTGGTATCGGCGCTACTTAGGCGTGCTTTTTAAAACTATGGCCGCAATAGAGATCTGGTATCATAAATATATAATAAAATCTTAAGCGAATTCCCTCAAGCCCGTTGTTGCACCTTTGAACAACCAACACTACAAAATCGATCAATATTCAACTTCTTCCAACAATCAAAGTGTGACAACCCGTACTTTCAGGTCATTTCTATTACGCTCATGTCTCATTATTTCAACATTTTTAGTAAACTTGGTTTACTTGGTTCAAATTGCGCGAACCTTGGAGGTTTAGCGGCGAATTCATAATCATGACATCACGTACATTTCATATGGACTATGATTAGTCTACATTTCATTGACATCATGTGCATTTCATTAGTTCATTCACGACATTTCATTTCACCCTTCAACGCGTAATTTTTATATTTAATAATTTTTATCGTGAGTTTTTATTTTGATTATTTAATCCGTTACTTTCAAAAATGATCCCGAGGTATTTTTAAACTCACATTTAGTTTATAAAAACTATATTTTAGTTTTCCTAGTGTTTCAAATTTATTTGGTATTTTAATCGTTAACATTTAATTATTACGTCGCTTTCTTAAAAATTGTACGATAATTATTTTATCACTCAATTTTCACAAGGAAAGTATTTTTACAATTTTATCATCTCAATACAACCTATTTTGATTTACTAAAACTCACTTGCACCAAAACTTCCTTCACCTTAATTTAACTTTGTTTTACTTACATTTTGTATCAAATAATACACAAATTATACAAGTTGCAACATTTTAAAAAAAAATATCATTGAGAGACAACCTCCCCAAAACCGCCAAGGGAGGGTGCCTCATAAATGTGGCAAGGTGTATGTTTTCTTTCTAATAATGCATGTATACAAGTCTTACTTGACAAACATTTCACATACATCTTATTTTCTCAAGTGTGAAAAAATATTTCTCCTTTCTTGGCTCCATAGAACCGCCACAACAACAAAACAAGGGATCAAGAAATTTTGGCAAGATCAAGTGTTTTTATCAACCTAGATCATATCCTTTTCATGGTTTTGAAATAAAAACCAAGGATATTTAAGTTAATCCTTTGTTACCTACACCTCTTCACTTGCACTAGTAAGCATATTCTCATCATTTTTATGTTTCCTTATCATTTTCATATGCTTCTTTTCATTTTTGGAGCTTATATGCATGTTATGTGATTTATACCATTTATTTCATGATTTTTAAGTTATATATACAATATGGTCATCCTATAATTACTCCCATGGTATTCTTTGGTTTTGATGGTGATTAGGAACCCATGACACCCTAAGAAGGTGTATGGTAGGATTAGATTAGCTTTGGAGTTGATTTGAAGGGATTAGAATAGGTTTTGTCCGAGAAAAACTATTTTCGTAAACTATATTTTGTGTTCTGTCCTTAAATCGAAATTCTGGAAAACCTACTGTTGGTACGACATTTTGGCCTTGATATTTAGAAAATATACTTTAAAACGAATCCGTGGCCTTTTGAACGGATAAAACGGAGTTATAACGGTTGGTGAATTTTTAAAGTTTGACGACCAAACGTACATTTTTCGTAAAATTTCAGCAAGCGCTTTTACATATTTCGGTCAAAACGAGCCTTAAGCTTCACAAATTATTTCGACTTCTCAAAATATATTAGTTTACTTCGATACGGGCTAAGGACATATTTTACGAGAAAACGGATTTAAAACGACAAATATATGCACGCTTTTATAAAGTTGCCGTAAATATTATTTTCTAAAACTATATTATTTTTACGTTACAAGTATTTCAAGAATGTAAAGGCTATGTTTGCGGTTGTTTTAACAAGGTTGTAGAACTTTTATAACGAAATGTCTTCTAGTAAAATCAAGTTCACCGCCATATTTTTCAAAACAAAAAGCCGTTTGTCAAGCGGAGTTATGGTAAATTATTTACGGATGTTCAAACTTGGCGAAACTCATTTTCTCGCACACAATTAACAAAACCACCATCTTTAGCCTTTAATATCTTTATGATCGAGACCTTTTGGACGAAAACTCCTGAATCGAAACTTCTAGATATCGATACAAACTTTCCAAAACCGTCGAGTTCGTTTTCTAACGATCGACGACACCGCTTTGCGACTAGTTTTCCAAAGCCATTTTTGTTAATTTCATGAGTTTTCCGACGACATTGTTTTGCACGAAAAGTGGCAATTTCACCAAAATCATTATAAAACCATTATAGGATGACATTTTGACGTAAAACATGTAAAGTCATTTTGAAGGGTCAAGACGTCAAAAGAGTATTTTTCGACGACGAGTAATATTTTCAAAACTCGTAAATGGTATAAATAACATATGGAATGCATGCATAACATTACATTGCAACTCATTGCATATCATGTCATTGGTAATAGGTCCTTAGGTTTCACATTATACCGTACTCACTTTGGTCATCCTCGAGTTCCATAGCCCCACTTTTCTTGTCATCTCGGGGAGATACATGCTCAAACTGCTTTATTTACTTTCACAAGTGAGTTTAAGGATTACAGTTTCCTAGCCCGCTTTTACTTGTTTTCATAACTGCTTGGGGAGATGCATGCTTAAATATTTTTCACGAGTACTTTAGATTTTGAGTCTAAACTCTATCATGATTACTATTGTTTCTAAATCAAAGGTTACACTATATGAATTGTTCTTGTTTGCGTGCTACGGTGCATTGTCAGATAACGCTCTAAATCGATTGACTACCGATAAATTGAGTTAGGTGCTATGGATTATGTGCTATGGTTCTTCGTCAGATAACGCTCTAAATCGTTTGACTACGATACATTAGGTCTAGTTTTATGGATTAAGTGCTATCGTGTGAGTTGGTACTATTGTGAATTCATTTGACATCATATGTTTGGAACATAAACTATACACATTTTGGCAATGGGTTGTGAACACACAGTTGCAAGTTTTGTATGGGCGGAACTTGAACCGAGTGGATTTTCAATGCCTTTGCCGCATAATCGATTTTGAAAGATTTTACTTTTCAAACCAAACTCTATGAACTCACTCAACCTTTGTGTTGACACTTTTAGCATGTTTTAATCTCGTATCTAAGGCATTCACTTCATGGCATGCATTTGGACACATCATGGAGTCGCGATGACGACGCTGCCTCACTTGGGTTTTACATACTTTAAAACATCGTTTGAATTGTACAAACTTATTTCCGCACAAGTTGATTTACATTTGGGACCTACTTTGTAAACTCGATTGTTTTATTAAATCAAACGATGTATTTTCCAAACGACACTTTAGGTCGTTCAATGTAACTGTGATTGTGGTGCTATGACAACCAAGCCCCGTGAATTCCATTCACGCAAAATGTAATTTGGGGTGTGACAGATTGGCATCGAGCTTCATTATAGAGAACTAGGTTGCATCATTGACCCTAGACTATAACTACATCATCATAGCATCTCATCATTTCATCATAAGTGAATGTTCACTTTACATGTGGATTATACGTACATTTTCGAGTTATTTACTTTCATTTCATATCGATTGTCACATGGATGCCCTTAAATGCCCATTCCATTATCTTTTCCCCATACTTTAACGTGGAGAATTCCTTGTCATTCCCTATCACAATTTCACATCACCGATTCATCACCGATAACGCCGAATGCCGGATAAACTTTAAATAGGGCGAAGACGCTCTCACCCTTTGTTTCACCACTAACATGTCGAGTTACACTTTATTCACACATTAAGTCTCTAAACCATCATACATTGAAGCACTTACAACACCTCATAACCCATCTTTTCGAACCCGTCGATCATTTTGAAACATAACCTCAAATCTATCATTTCTTATCACATTTCTTTGAAGCGCTTATTATTAACATCGGATTTTGCTACGCCTCACATTTCCTCTTGTTTTGAAGAAGATATGGCATCAAGAAAGCTACAGTTGAAATGACCCAAGCGGCTATTCGAAGTTAGTGAATGATAGCATTGCTAATGCTTTAAGAGTCGAACGGAAACGGTGGTCGCCGCCGCCGCCGAGGTCAGCGATCGTCAGAGCTGCAAGGCTTGTCACATCGGAAATACAGGAGGATCCGGAGTTAAGAAATGTTCGTACAAAGATTTCAAAAGTGGCGAACCCACCAAGTTTAGAGGGACGGAAGGAGCTACAAAGAATGGTACGATGGTTTGAAAAGTTGGAATCGTGTTTTGCTTTGTAACCGTCCTGATGATAGTAAGGTCAAATTTGCTACGAGCACATTACTCGATGGAGCATTGTCATGGTGGAATTCATATGCTCAACCGATTGGTATGGAGAATGCTTTCAAGCTTACGTGGGAGCAATTTAAGAGTTTGGTGACTAAGAAGTTTTGTCCACGCACGGAAATCAAAAAGTTAGAGACGGAGTTCTATGAATTAGTAACAATTGGGTACGATATTGACACTTACATTCGAGATTCCAAGAATTGGTCGTGTTATGCCCGTCCATGGTTTCGATAATGAGAAGTTGCTAGAGGCTTTCATCTGGGACTTCCAAATTATTCAAGGCGATGTGACTTCTTCCGATCCGCAAACAATCGAGGAAGCTATTCGAGTGACTCGAAGTTGATGGCACAAGTGGTGAAGAGAGGTAAGTACCCCAACACCAACCAAAACAACAACAACCCCAACAACCGCACCAACTACTACAATAACCAAAACAACAACTACAACGACGATAACCAAATCAACAATAACAAAAGAAAGTGGAAGACGACCAAGGAGGTTATAACAACAACAACCAAAACCGTAACACTAACCATCATCAACAATGTAATAGAAGACAAGAAGTCGCTGTGGTCTATGTTGTCGCACCAACAAGGGAAGAGCTTATGCAGAAACTTACCACGATGCCACCAATGCACGCTACATCATAATGGTCCATGTGGTATATGTTTTAGTCACACAAAGTAGGACACCTTGCTAAGGACCTGTAAGGGCAAGACCATAGTTACGTGCTTCGATGTGGAGAACAAGGACACTATCGGAACCAATGTCCTCAAAACCAAGGTCAACAAGTTGAAGGTGCTCATGGAATGTATATATGTTAGAAGGAGGAGGAGGAGCTCGTCAAGGTATCAACGACGCGGAAGACCAAGAAGTTCGGAGATTAACAGCCTTATTTCTCCTTATGTACTATGTCGTACTAAGTTTATGTCTAATCATCGTATCCGAAACTTTATAACTTAAAGATGTACTACTTTTGCTAAACTACCCGTTGTAAAATATTCTTATCTATCGTACTTTATTTTCTTTCCGATTTGTTATCATTTACGAGGATTTTAATTCTTTTACTTTAACTATCATTTTAACGACACTTCTCCATGTCTTTTCTCCTCGATGTTCATCACAATTTTAACAACAATTGACCCAACACCAAACAAACATATGAGTCGATTAGTCCAAGCATTGCATAGTTACTCCTAAATTATACATAGCCCGATCACCTATGTCTAATTCAGAAGAATCATGCAATGAAGGGAGTAGTAGGCTTATATGTGTAAGCAATCCGTAATCGAGCCAAATTTTCAAAAGAATTTTCTTCAAACCACTTGTTTCCGCTTGATCCGCGCGACGCTTCTTGTTTGATGAGTTGCAAAGATCGAGCTAGAAACAAGTTGTTACCTAAACCGATTTAGCCTAATCTCATGACAGCTTCTTGTTTGATGAGTTGTGAGATTAAGTAAAATCGGTTACCAAAAGTCTTTGAGGGTTTTGCTCGGAATGGGAAAGTTTGCTACATCAAACCCTAAACCCGTTAGACATAATAACGATTGAATTCGTGGACCGAATTCCTTTTTGATGGGCGAATGTGACAACCCGTACTTTCGTGTCATTTCTACACACAGTTCATGTCTCATTATTTCAACATTTTTAGTAAACTTGGTTTACTTGGTTCAAATTGCGTAACCTTGGAGGTTTAGCGGCTAATTCATAATCATGACATCACGTACATTTCATATGGACTATGATTAGTCTACATTTCATTGACATCATGTGCATTTCATTAGTTCATTCACGACATTTCATTTCACCCTTCAACGCGTAATTTTTATATTTAATAATTTTTATCGCGTGAGTTTTTATTTTGATTATTTAATCCGTTACTTTCAAAAATGATCCCGAGGTATTTTTAAACTCACATTTAGTTTATAAAAACTATATTTTTAGTTTTCCTAGTGTTTCAAATTTATTTGGTATTTTAATCGTTAACATTTAATTATTACGTCGTTTTCTTAAAAATTGTACGATAATTATTTTATCACTCAATTTTCACAAGGAAAGTATTTTACAATTTTATCATCTCAATACAACCTATTTTGATTTACTAAAACTCACTTGCACCAAAAACTTCCTTCACCTTAATTTAACTTTGTTTTACTTACATTTTGTATCAAATAATACACAAATTATACAAGTTGCAACATTTTAAAAAAAATATATCATTGAGAGACAACCTCCCCAAAACCGCCAAGGGAGGTGCCTCATAAATGTGGCAAGGTGTATGTTTTCTTTCTAATAATGCATGTATACAAGTCTTACTTGACAAACATTTCACATACATCTTATTTTCTCAAGTGTGAAAAAATATTTCTCCTTTCTTGGCTCCATAGAACCGCCACAACAACAAAACAAGGGATCAAGAAATTTTGGCAAGATCAAGTGTTTTTATCAACCTAGATCATATCCTTTTCATGGTTTTGAAATAAAACCAAGGATATTTAAGTTAATCCTTTGTTACCTACACCTCTTCACTTGCACTAGTAAGCATATTCTCATCATTTTATGTTTCCTTATCATTTTCATATGCTTCTTTTCATTTTTGGAGCTTATATGCATGTTATGTGATTTATACCATTTATTTCATGATTTTTAAGTTATATATACAATATGGTCATCCTATAATTACTCCCATGGTATTCTTTGGTTTTGATGGTGATTAGGAACCCATGACACCCTAAGAAGGTGTATGGTAGG
This sequence comes from Chrysanthemum lavandulifolium, assembly GCA_022545495.1. Taxonomy (NCBI): domain Eukaryota; kingdom Viridiplantae; phylum Streptophyta; class Magnoliopsida; order Asterales; family Asteraceae; genus Chrysanthemum; species Chrysanthemum lavandulifolium. Next base: position 241,670,475 of record CM040243.1, on the reverse strand, counting down.
ATTAGATTAGCTTTGGAGTTGATTTGAAGGATTAGAATAGGTTTTGTCCGAGAAAACTATTTTCGTAAACTATATTTTGTGTTCTGTCCTTAAATCGAAATTATGGAAAACCTACTGTTGGTACGACATTTTGGCCTTGATATTTAGAAAATATACTTTAAAACGAATCCGTGGCCTTTTGAACGGATAAAACGGAGTTATAACGGCCGTGGTGAATTTTTAAAGTTTGACGACTAAACGTACATTTTTCGAAAATTTCAGCAAGCGCTTTTACATATTTCGGTCAAAACGAGCCTTAAGCTTCACAAATTATTTCGACTTCTCAAAATATATTAGTTTACTTCGATACGGCTAAGGACATATTTTACGAGAAAACGGATTTAAAACGACAAATATATGCACGCTTTTATAAAGTTGCCGTAAATATTATTTTCTCGAAAACTATATTATTTTTACGTTACAAGTATTTCAAGAATGTAAAGGCTATGTTTGCGGTCGCTTTTAACAAGGTTGTAGAACTTTTATAACGAAATGTCTTCTAGTAAAATCAAGTTCACCGCCATATTTTTCAAAACAAAAGCCGCTTTGTCAAGCGGAGTTATGGTAAATTATTTACGGATGTTCAAACTTGGCGAAACTCATTTTCTCGCACACAATTAACAAAACCACCATCTTTAGCCTTTAATATCTTTATGATCGAGACCTTTTGGACGAAAACTCCTGAACTGAAACTTCTAGATATCGATACAAACTTTCCAAAACCGTCGAGTTCGTTTCTAACGATCGACGACACCGCTTTTGCGACTAGTTTTCCAAAGCCATTTTTGTTAATTTCATGAGTTTTCCGACGACATTGTTTTGCGACGAAAAGTGGCAATTTCACCAAAAATCATTATAAAACCATTATAGGATGACATTTTGACGTAAAACATGTAAAGTCATTTTGAAGGGTCAAGACGTCAAAAGAGTATTTTTCGACGACGAGTAATATTTTCAAAACTCGTAAATGGTATAAATAACATATGGAATGCATGCATAACATTACATTGCAACTCATTGCATATCATGTCATTGGTATTGGTACTAGGTCCCGGATAAAGTTTCACATTATACCTCGGTGTACTCACTTTTGTCATCTCGTCGCCACTTTACCAAGTGAGTTTCAGAGCCCCGCTTTTCTTGTTTTCATAACTGCTTGGGGAGATGCATGCTTAAATATTTTCACGAGTACTTTAGATTTTGAGACTAAACTCTATCATGATTACTATTGTTTCTAAATCAAAGGTTACACTATATGAATTGTTCTTGTTTGCGTACTACGGTGCTTCGTCAGTCTAACGCTCTAAATCGCTTGACTCTTGATAAATCGAGTTAGGTGCTATGGATTATGTGCTACGGTTCTTCGTCAGATAACGCTCTAAATCATTGACTACCGATACATTAGGTCTAGTTTTATGGATTAAGTGCTATCGTTCTACGTCGAGTTAGGTACTATTGTGAATTCATTTGACATCATATGTTTGGAACATAAACTATACACATTTTGGCAATGGGTTGTGAACACACAGTTTGCAAGTTTTGTATGGGCGGAACTTGAACCGAGTGGATTTTCAATGCCTTTGTCTGCATAATCGATTTTGAAAGATTTTACTTTTCAAACCAAACTCTATGAACTCACTCAACCTTTGTGTTGACACTTTTAGCATGTTTTAATCTCGTGTATCTAAGGCATTCACTTCATGGCATGCATTTGGACACATCATGGAGTCGCGATGACGACGCTGCCTCACTTGGGTTTTACATACTTTAAAACATCGTTTGAATTGTACAAACTTATTTCCGCACAAGTTGATTTACATTTGGGACCTACTTTGTAAACTCGATTGTTTTATTAAATCAAACGATGTATTTTCCAAACGACACTTTAGGTCGCTCAATGTAAGCTTGGTTATGCCGAGATTTGGGTATCGAACCGCTTAACTATACATTGCAGCTATTGTATACTACTATTAAGAGCATCTGCAATATGCAAAAACATGTGATCATACTAGCACTATAACACAAACATTAAACCTTACACCATAAAATTATATAGTATGATTCAAATCACTTTATTGGTGCATCCAAATTAATTAAGTCACAAAAAAAATCGATAAAAATACAAGCACTAAATTCGAAATTTTCATTCAATAAACTAAGATTCAACAATAACAGAAATATCATAACATATTTCATCCAGATCTATGATACGCGTACAATGCGCGTTCGGGGTCAAAGCAAACCTCCTTTTCTTCGAGCAAGTTCTTCAACCACCTAGGCAGTGAACCTAATCGTTGTAGTGTAGTATTAGGGTAAGCCTCGGGATTGATATCGTTCTCTAGGGGAATAGGAATGCTAGTGAGAAATTACTACGCTAAGGTTGGGGTTGAGGAAGATTATTTTTTATCTTTTTTATATTTTTATAAAATTGAAAGTACGAATCTCGGGGTATTGGATTTGGGGGGTGGTATTTCTACAGATTACTTTACTAGTCTAATTATCTAATCTAAGCTAAGGGGTAGTCTATGTCTAATTGATGTGTGCTCGTATGATGATTAAAGATGTGTCTACCTAGATGCTATTAATCCCTAGTTATCTTTTATTGATGGTTGAATTGTCACGTCCTTATTCTTAACGCGTTGTGTCTTCTAAGGTCGTAGGGTATGCTTTTTTCCCTAACTCTTTGAGGATACCTTAAGGTTATTGCCTACAAAATCTCTAGGATTTATAAACTAACTCTAAGGTTATCTTCGGATTTTTAGCCTACAATAACTCTAGACGATTATAAACTAATGTTCACAAAGATTACTCAAGCATTAAAAACACAACGATGGCCTATTGCAATCCTAAGCCAATTACAATTAAGAGAAGAGACAACCAATAAATATTGAATAACTAGGTTTCATAGATCTAGGCAAACACACAAGTAAATTAGCCGGACATGGTAAACATGCAAGCATACACACATACAATCGAATACATAATGAAATCAATGAAGTAGATTACTTATCTTGATGTACAATATGGTATGAGAACCCTAAGCTACTGCCCAAGACAACCAAAAATCGTTTTTAGGTTTTACTCCACAATTCTACCTCCTTTAAAAGTCTGAAAATTCGAATTCTATATATAGAGTTACAACTGTGACGACGTCACTCTTTAATTGTAACACCGTCGAATTGCCGCCATTAGGGTTTCGTCTTGACCAAGTCAACTTTGTGACGGTGTCATGTTGGGGTTGTGACACCGTCGGCTTCATCTTCCGACGCCGCGAATACGGATCTAGGCCGCCTTAGTTGTGACGCCTACTCTTTAAAGCTCGACGTCGGTACAAAATAGCAATTTACTTACGAGCCATCGCATTAGAGGGACGACGCCGTCCTTTATTGGTGACGCCGTCGAGTGCGTTTCAATGACTTGAGTGTCTTGATCTTGACTTTAGCCATTTTCTTCACATATTCACGCCTTTTCGTCCAAATAAGCATCATTCCAGCATTTTGCCTTCAAGAGACCTAAAAAGTAAAAAGGAATGAAATAAAGCAGTAACGGATATAAAAGTGGTCGATTAAGGGCCTAAATGACCCCTCAAAAGTGGTCGAAGCGCTTTTCTTTATTTATCCTGGCCAAAATTAAGCAGTAACGGATATAAAAGTGGTCGAAGCGCTTTTCTTTATTTATGAGTCTTGTAGCTAGACTCGAAGTTGTGCCCCTACGTACCTACGTAAGTAAGCTTATCCTCGAGAATGTCATAAGAATCAAACTTATCATTTAAGTTCCTAGTGGTACGTTTAGTTCGGTATGCCTTTTCAAACTTTTCTCCATCGGGGTCATAGACCGTCATCCTAATGTGCCATTCTCCATTACCATCACTAGGTGGTCTATCCCAATTCCACTTATGCTTAGGCTTCTCACTCTCAAATTTCCATTTATTCATGACAAGATTAGCGGGCAAGCTTCCTAGGAACTCGGTCATCTTCCTAAATACGAAGGCGTCCTTGAACGGGTTCATTTCTATATCCCTAGCCAATTCTTGGTCATGGAAAGTTGAATTACTAACAAAGCCTCTTCTAGATAGAAAGGTCGTTGAGGACCTATGAAATCTTTATTAATCCAAGGTCTATATCTAGATGGCGTTTTATCTAACATGATCTCGTAGGGAACTTCTTCCTCTTTGTAGTAGATATGCTTCTTGACATCGTAAATTGACCTAGCACTCCCTTCTCCTACCACTATTTTGGACATCTTACAATCAATGATGGTACTAGCGGTAGCTAAGAATCCCCTTCCTACTAACCTTGGTTTAAAAATGCACGCATCATTGCGCAAATTGCACGCATCGTTGCATTGCATTTGAAATTTCGCATCATGGTACCTAATGCGAGGCCATCCTAGATTGCGCTCATAATTGACCGCAATTTATCCCATTTGTGTAATGCTAGCAATAGTCGTAATTAGCTTAATTTGGAATTTCGCCGATTTGTAAAAATAAAACCATTTATACTGAAGCCTAACTATTTTAATGAGGACCTTAGTAAGGGCGTCCATAAAACAAACATTGACGGCCATAGTCCTTGCGTGATTCAAGTTGTAAACTCATATGTTCTTATTTGATTATAATAATCACATATGTTATATCATTTTGTACAAAGTGAGTTAATTTATTTGATTCATCGTTAGAACTTATATCTTGTTCAACTTTGACTAAACTTTATAATACTGACTTTTGCTATTGATTTAATTATGAGTAAATTATGATTCTTTGTTACTGATATAACTTGTAACTTGTAAACTAGTAATTTATTTATAAGTTTATTGCATTTACTTGATACTTTGGAAAATTATACTATGTATAAATATATATATTTTTTATTTTATTAATACTAAACGCATCGCGTTCTAAATTGCGCTCGCATTCGCATCACGCATCACGCATCGGTCTCTAGGGCCTTGAGCGCATCGGATTGCAAAACGAAATTTTAAACCAAGCTACTAACAATGGGCATGTCGGGTCCTTATTCATGTCTAACACATGGAAATCCGCCAAAAGAGTCAATTCACCTACGTGTATTACCATGTCTTTTATTATCCCTACCGGATATGCAATACTACCGTTCGCTAGACCTAAGATGGTTTCCGTTGGCTCTATCTTGCCTAGGTTAAGGCTTCTATGGAGTGATAACGAAAGAAGATTGATGCATGATCCTAAGTCGGCTAAAGTATCGAAAGGTTTGGAGTTTCCAAGCCTATACGGAAGAACGAATAGCCCAGGATCGTCTAACTTCTTAGGTAACTTATTTTGCACAAATGCGGACACACGTTCTTCTAGTTTTAGTTCTCGCTCATATTTTTCTTTTAAAGCATTGTAATAAGGTGCATGAGCCAAGACTTCAAGAACCGGTTTTTTTTGTGGAGTTCCTTGTACTCCTCCTCTAGATTAGGTTTGGGTTCTTGGTTGATGGGTTTCTCAAGAGTTGGTTGGACCAATGGTTCGGGTCCTTGGTACTTCATGAGGGATCGCTTGGAACCCGTGTTGATGGCGTTAACCGGATGAAATTTCGGGTGTGAAGGGCATGGATATGCACTCTCCCAAGGTGAACAAGAGCATGAAGTCAATGAAATCGAATTCACTTTTGGGTTCTTTATAGTGTCACTTGGTAGCGCTCCAATTTCCCGGCCATTGAAGGCTTTTAAGAGGGCGTCGAGCTTGTTTGTCATCTCGCCTTGTCGTTGCTTGAAATCGGCTTCAAGCTTAGTCAATCGAGTTTCTTGAGATGACATGAATCTAGACACAATTGCCTCAAGACTAGCGGAGTTCCCGGTGTTTGGAGGGTTGAACCTATTAGGTGGACTAGATGAGCTTTGGGGTTGGTTTGAATTTTGGTTCCATTTAAGGTTAGGGTGATTCCTCCATGAGGGGTTGTAGGAGCTTCCTAAGTTATTTTGTTCGGGCTTGAAAGTGTACCACTTCTCTCCTGCTCCATCGGTACGTGTGGAGGCGTAGTCCACAAAAGCTTGTTCGGGGAGTCTTGTGCAATCACGAGTGTCGTGGGGACCACTACACAACTCACAAGGTAGAGTGATTTTGTTCACTTAATGCGAAGACTTAGGATTTTTGTAAGAGCTCATTAGGAATTTGACCTGATCTTCAAGCTCGAGCATCCTACTGTCGGTAGGTTAGGAGTCAATGGGAGGCAATGAGATTGCCTTTACGGTTTTGGGCAACTCACGGGGTTCATTCCAACTTTCGTTGTCATAGAGAGCAAGGTCCTTTATTATACCCCACGATTCTTTCGTGGTGAGATTACTAAGTTTACCACCGGCCGCTTGGTCGATGGATTGCTTAGTTGAGAAGTTGACATGATCGTAAAAGATTTAGACTTGAAGCCAAAGATCAATGCCGTGATGAGGGACTTTATTGAGTAAGTCCTTCAATCGAGTCCATGCTTCGTAAAGAGATTCACCTTGACGTTGTTGGAACATCAAGATTTCATTCCTAAACTTAGTAGTTCTCCCCGGTGGAAAAAATTGGGCAAAGAAGCGAGTAGTGAGATCATCCCAACTTGAGATGGAGCCGGCGGGAAGTCGCTCAAGCCAATTGGTTGAGACGCAAGCGCGTGGTCTCCCGAGTAGTAGCATCAAGGTCGATGGAATCGACGATTTTAAGGAAATCCTTAAGATGCTGATTAGGATCTTCGGAACGAAGTTCATGGAATGCACATCCGTTTTGCACCAACCGGATGGTGTCGGATCGAAGGGCCGTAGTTTGAGCTTGATCGGGGAGCTCAATGGTGTTCCTGTAGCCTAGGTTGCTTGGTCTTGAGTATTCAACAAGAGTGCGGCCTCTTGGCGGGTCATTTGGTGGTCGGTTGATGAGTGGTGGTTGATTATCACCTTCCATGATGAAAAGTGATAGGATTACGAAAAAAGGTCACGAAGAAAGGGGATAGACTACGAGGAAGCTTAAATTGAGAAAAAATCTTACTTGATAGGAATCAAGCAAGGGAACCTAAACGAGATAGACTCCTAACTAGCTATTCTATTCCCGGCGGGGCGCCAAAATTTAATACGCTGCATAACGCGCATTCGGGTCAAAGGAAACTTCCTTTTCTTGAGCAAGTTTTTCAACCACCTAGGCCGTGAACCTAATCGTTGTAGTGTAGTATTAGGGTAAGCCTCGGATTGATATCGTTCTCTAGGGAATAGGAATGCTAGTGAGAAATTACTACGCTAAGGTTAAGGTTGAGGAAGATTATTTTTTATCTTTTTTATATTTTTTAGAAAATTGCAAGTACGAATCTCGGGGTATTGGATTTGGAGGGGGGGGGTGGTATTTCTACCGATTACTCTACTAGTCTAATTATCTAATCTAAGCTAAGGGGTAGACTATGTCTAATTGATGTGTGCTCGTATGATGATTAAAGATGTGTCTACCTAGATGCTATTACTCCATAGTTATCTTTTATTGATGGTTGAATTGTCACGTCCTTATTCTTAACGCGTTGTGTCTTCTAAGGTCGTAGGGTATGCTTTTTTCCCTAACTCTTTGAGGATACCTTAAGGTTATTGCCTTCAAAATCTTTAAGATTTATAAACTAACTCTAAGGTTATCTTTGGATTTTTAGCCTACAATAACTCTAGGCGATTATAAACTAATGTTCACAAAGATTACTCAAGCATTAAAAACACAACGATGGCCTATTGCAATCCTAAGCCAATTACAATTAAGAGAAGAGACAACCAATAAATATTCAATAACTAGGTTTCGTGGATCTAGGCAAACACACAAGTAAATTAGTGGACATGGTAAACATGCAAGCATACACATACAATCAAGACATAATGAAATCAATGAAGTAGATTACTTATCTTGATGTACAATAGGGTATGAGAACCCTAAGCTACTGCCCAAGACAACCAAAAATCGTTTTCAGGTTTTACTCCATAATTCTACCTCCTTTAAAAGTCTGAATATTCGAATTCTATATATAGAGTTACAACTGCGACGATGTCACTCTTTAATTGTGACGCCGTCGGATTGGCGCCATTAGGGTTTCGTCTTGACCAATTCAACTTTGTGACGTCCACGTTGGGGTTGTGACACCGTCGGCTTCATCTTCCGACGCCGCGAATGCGGATCTAGGCCGTCCGAGTTGTGACGCCTCTTCTTTAAAGCCCGACGCGTCGGTACAAAATAGCAATTTCACTTCGAGCCGTCATAATTAGAGGTGCAGGCGTCACCCTTTATTTGTGACGCCGTTGGGTGCGTTCGAAGCTTGAGTGTCTTGATCTTGACTTTAGCCATTTTCTTCATATTCACGCCTTTTCGTCCAAATAAGCATCATTCCAAAGATTTTGCCTTCAAGAGACCTAAAAGTAAAAAGGAATGAAATTAGCGATAACGGATATAAAAGTGGTTGATCAAGGGCTTAAATGACCCCTCAAAAGTGTACCTTTTAAATCTTTATCAATCTACATAACATCACAAAACCACTATCTAAGCCCTATCTCCCGTCATCCTCCTATCCACTTTTATGCAAAAAAGTGTGATCATCTATTGCACCAGCTCATGGAATCTGCTACATAATTACATGTGATTTTACATCAGAATCACATGTGATTATCACAGACGCATTTCATCAAACACATGGTGTGCATCTGGACCATCATTCCAGAATCCACCACACAATTTTCAGCATCCACAACTGCAATAACAACTAAATATGTTTCGTTTAACTGATAACTGTCCATTTTTTTAACAAATCAATTGTTATTTATGGTAAAGTCGATCAAAAAAAAGATCTAAATTTGATCAAAATGAACGGTTTTGATCGTTTAACGATCTGCTATGACGATTTGAAGTTGAAATGCGAGTGTTTTCGTGCCAATATTTATGGTGAAGTCTGAGTTGAAAGTGGGTGTTTATCTTTTTTCTTGGAAAAATTAAGGTAAGTAATAATTGTATGGTTATATAACGGTCGATTTTACCCTTGATGTGTAGATTTGTGATTTGATCACAACCCTTTGGATCAAAACGGAATGGATTTTACCTCTAGTTCCCCATTTGTACAACATGAGATATGAATAAAATAAAAAATCACATATTGCATTCTGAATTTCATTTTTTATTAACGATATTGAACGTATATACAATAACTAGATACAAAACCCGTCGAATGGGTTAGTTCTATGAATTTTGAGAATAAGAATTGATTAACCACTTTTAAAAAACTACTTGATAAAATACCATAACGTTATAAAACACATTCATTCTCATGCATCTATAAACCATTCACTAAAATTCTTTTGGAAGAAAATGATACGCAAATCAGAACGGTTACTTTAACGCTTCCGTTCTCAAGAAAAAAATGAATGAAAGTGAAAGAAAGAGGAAGTAAACTAAGAGAGAGGAAGTAAAGTGACTTTCACCCTAAAAGTGGAGTGAAAGTTTTATAACTAAAATATCACCACTTTACTTCACTTTACCTCACTTTACTTCCTAAAACAAACTGGAGAACACAAACTTCCTCGCTTTCATTTTACTTCCTCCCTTTTACTCAACTTGAGAACACAGCGTAAATATTTATTTGGTTGATTCACCCATTAGCAAATTATCACCAATTTTGTAAGTTAGGGTTCATCTCTTTAAACACAGTAAAGAAGCGTTATTCCATTTGCACACTCTCTTTACACCATGGGCCAATCACCATATCTTTTCTTAACATGACCCATAAATATTATCATAAAAGTCACTTGTAGGGCCATCGCTTCCAATACAGGCAACTGCAAGAAGCACCTATTATTAGCATTAGAAGTACGGACATTCAACTCATGTACTCATGGGTTGGTTGCTTCCGATTATGGTTTATCTCTAATGGGTTAAAAGAGTAAACATTCACTTGCGGGGCCATTGTCTTCCAACACAAGAAACTGAACGATTGTAGGCCGCGTAAAGGTATCAAGAAACACACACAAATGATTATAAAAGAGTTTTAGAGAGATAAAGACCTAGAGAGAGAAAGTGATGTCTAGAGAGAAGGGGGAGTATCTTGGTGAAATGTGTGATGTTATTAATGAACTACTACCCCTCTCAACATGAGAGCAGGGGCAGAGGGAAGGGGTGGGGTGGTTAATGTGCTATTCCCCCTCAGTCAATCCAATAACGTGTTTGATAAGACCAACAACCCATAATAACATGATTGGTGTAAGTAGCACCCCTAACCAACGTTGTAAGGTTGTTGTTAATATCCTTTTTTCTTACAAAATTAATATCATTTGATCAGAGATCGTGTAGTGGTGGTAGGAGATGAGGCGGGGAAGGGGGGCACAAGGGCGGTGCGCTAGCGAAAAAAATTGCAGTGTAAAATTTTGAAAATATTTTTTTTTCGTAATTTGCCCCTCTGTAGGTACCAATTTGTAGTGTATTTTTTAAAATTTATCAAAGTGTGTCCAATCGATCAAAAATTTCTAGCTCCGCCCTTAGTGTGGTAGCTCATTTATTAAGTACAAATTCAATTTGATTAATGGTTTATGCTTTTTTACACTGAATGTCAAGTTTTTTGTTTTTCATATTCTTTTTCCTTATTCTTAATTATATATGATGATTGAACATAAATTGTTGGTTCATAATAGATATGTAGGTCGTTCTTAGTAGGTGATATATCGTTACTTTAAAAAAGATCTCGGTTTCCCTTAACATTAAATCCTGGCTCCACACATGCATGAGAGGGGCGTGTATTCGTGTAATATAGTTTACAAAAGGGCTGAACTTGGGCTTTGATGAGTCAGGCCTATGGACTAGCTTATATGACTAAGTATCTTAGAATTACTAAGCCCGTAAGCCCACAATTAATCTATTACACGTTTACCTTACGTTACAAGGTTTGTTAAACTAATACGTGAGCGTTACCCTGGCTTTAGATAAACACTCTTATCTCAGGGGTTTACCACTCAAGGGAAATCGAACGTACAATTAACTTAATCTCACACCATAAACTTATACCAATACTTGCTTGCTTTATATACTACGTACACGTAAACGCCTTATTTTCAAGACCCTGTGATAACATTTTCGTTGAGAGCATATGCGTCCAAATTAAAAGGTTGGCACCAAAAAGTTACTGCATGTTAGAGTCTGAACTTAGGTCTCCAATAATAAAGAATCCTGGTAGTCACCACTCGGCTACACTACACTTTAGATACTATGTCACAAATGACCCTCCTGCCCAACGTTTGTTTGGAGAAATATGCATCTGGTCTCAAAGTTATTGTATAAAGGGTTTGAACTTGTGTCTCCAGTAGAATATCATGATCCTCTATCACTGGGAGTGGCCGAGTGAGTATATCCGTATATCAAGTTCCACTCCTTAAAAGTATAAAGTAATGGGTACCGTTCGTCAAAAACCTAGTTTTCTTAAATGTCTAGTTGTTGTACGTATTTTAACTTTTTACATGGAAATGATTGATATGTTAATGTTTATCTGGTGAAATCTTACGCAAAGAGTAAACCAGAAAATGCTAGTATGGATATGCATGCACTTACCATCATCATCTTTACTAGTATTAACTACAGTTATTAAGTGAGAAGTTTATATCAATGACTAAAAACTGTAAAAAGAATTAAATAAACCAAACCCAATGGGCCCAATCCAACATCAAGTTGGTCTAAATGTCATTTTCTGATAGTAAACTCTGCTCTACTTTTTTCAATATATTCATTTTTTCAACTAAGGTGATATAATATTTTCCAATGGCGACTTCATTTCCCAAATTTTGGCAAAAGTATGTGTTTTAATTTCATTCGTTTACTTATATATTCAACATATTTTAATGTAGCTTGTAATACTCTCTAATCTTGTTTGGATAAATACACATAAGGTTCTCTTTCTGTTTTCAGTAAAAAATAAGTTACTTTATAACAAACAATTTTTTTTGTAATTGTTTTAAACAAATTACTTGAATCAAGGATGTTCAAACAAATATAACTCAAATCAAGAATTATGTTTAGTAATGAATAGGATTAATTTATATATCACCATATTTTTAATCATTAATTTCATATATCCAAAAGTCAGTATTGAATCGTAATGTCTAATGTTTTTAATGCGTGTTTGGGTATATATAAATTTTCAATAAGGAGGAGATATGAAATTCCCATTTTATTTAAGACAATATATTTTTCATATGTGAAAATCTATGATATCCACATGATACACGATGAAGTGTGTGTGAGGTATGTGGAAAGGTTATTAAATATTTTATGTTTGTATTTGCCTTGCTGGAAAGAAACAGAACAATTCATGTAAACATTTTTTATTATTTTTTATTATTTTTTCATTAGAATTGTTTAAATATCGAAAAAAGCTGACTAATGTCGTATATCGGATTCAACTAATATCAATTAGGGAAAATAAAAATAAAAATTGATAACGTTTTAGAAGATGAAGACGTATTTAGGTTTTTTTGGACCGAGACTCCCCACCAGATGAGCTTCAGTGGCATAGGAGATTCGGATGTGTCTTTCGAAAGACAAACTGAGTATCACTTGACAAATGGGTCTCATATATATTCACCTATACTCCTTGATATCTTTGGTTTTTCTCTTTGCATATGGTCGTTTAGTTTAAAAGTTTAGAATTGACTTTCGGAGGATGATCTCGGGGCTTTGAGCTCGGGATCTGTATAATTAACCGGTTCCCTTCATTTTTGTAGCATGTTTTTGGTTTAGAAGAACGATAGATGCTATCATATGAGTCGTCAAACCAATCTCAGCATAAAATTGTTTCTGCTAAATACAAAAGAAAAAAAAATCACGAAAGTTCAAAATACATGAAACTAAAGATTTTAGACGTACATATCAAATTTCAAAAAAATTTCTCTTACATATAAAACAAAAACTTTTTTATTAAAAAACATACAAAACATAAAAATTGATTTCACTGACCCACAAGTAAATTTTCAAAATGTTTACTTCTCGCCCTAGGATATAATTCAAACATCACACTCAACATTATTTTAAAAGTTTCAATTATATCCTTTAAAAACTGTTATGGTTCCTATGCTTTTTAAACTTAATACACGAGTATCCGTGCATAACAACAGAGATTTTTAGCGACAGACAATTAATGATATGCGATATTGTGGTAAGTGTTTCGAATAACGTTTAAAATAAAACATGAAAAGATCAAAAATGTAATTTGCAAACGGTTGTACCCGTGCTGTTAATACAAATATCGTCATTAAACGTTATTTATATTTTTGATCTTTACCTAAGTTTTGTTAACGACAAAAGTAAATTTAATTTTTATAAAGCTTAAAACTTGTCAAGTCTAATAGATATTAAAACAAGCTTTTTCAAATAATATCTTCATCACTCAATCATTTACATTGTGATTAACCATAATGTATGATAGGAGTTTTTAGAATGTTTTGGTTTCTTAAAACTAAACATTACATATGTATTTACATATTTCTAAAAATAGAAAAACAAACACATGACATCATGTGATGCATCATTGAAATCATTGAAATATTTCACAAGATTCTTTGTGTAGATTTAGGCTCTACATATCTTACACAATCTTGCATAGATATGGTTGACTTTGGCAAGATTTTGAGATCTTCTTGTCGGACCTCAAGGCACCAAATTTTATAACGAGCGGAACCCTTTAAAGGGTTCCGTGGTCCGTGGTGTTTGCTGAGAGTTTTGGCTATAAATAGCAAAGCCAAACCAAGTAGTTTTTCATCCCTTTCTATCATACTCTCATACTGTTAGGTCACTATATTTACAAACACAAGTAATATAGAAAGAGATAAGGCGATTGAACAAGAACCAAACACACACACACGATAATATCACACGGTTATGCGTAGAGGTGAGTGAAAGGAAATAACTTGAACAACCAACCTTCAAATGAAGGTTAACATAAGGTATTTATAGGAGGAAAGCTAGGGCAACACTCCTAGTTTCCATCCTTTCCTTAATGGACTAAGGCCTAGGCTCATGGGCCTTCTACACAAGCCTAAGGCTAATTACAAACATAAAGGCCATAATAAAGCTAACTATTACATATTAATTACTAACACTTGATTATGGTTTAGGAGTGATTCCAACAATCTCCCCAAGTGTTGGTGATGAGCGGTGAAGGCGTTGATGTAATAGTAGCTCGACGCCTTCCGACATTCTTCTTTCTTGTGAGAAGAATTACCTAGATTCGAACAATCTCCCGAGTGTAGAGAAAGTTTTCCTTGAGCGGTTATGCTTTGACGTCATCATTAACTTTGTTCTTTGATTATTGTTCTTTGTGGTGAAAGTGATAGTATGTTGTTGTTCCATCAATTACGCCTCAGTTCGCTTCGCCATCTGAGTCTCTACGTCATTCTTCAACATGCTCACACGATCTTGACGTTGGAATTCATCTTGATGAAGTTCTTTAAGTCTTTAGCTTTGTAGATTCTTTGATTTGATGAAGAATCATTCGATTGTTGTGTTGCTTTTGGATAGAACTTATTAGTGATGATGTTGGCGTGAGCATGAGAAGAATCTGCACGATCATCCCGCCCGGAGCTTCCATAAGAAGAAAATATTTCAACGGTTAGTAATAAGCGGTTCGACACTTACAAGTTTGAACTTCGAGTGTTAACAACATAGTGTGAAAACACAACTCTAATTCTTACAAAGGCCGTTCTGAACTGGAGTCCCACAGTGAGATAACGCGATGTGCCGGCACACCCACAGCTTCGGATGAGTCGCTAAGGTACACCGAAGCATCACCTCATGTTGTGACCGTTTGAGACACACTAAGCGTAATCCACGGGAGTTACAAGTGACTGTCTTTGTGTTGTTTGATGTTGACCACGGCGGAGTTTCCATTCAATCACCGAGGATCACGGTTGTGAACCTCTCATAAATGTTCTCGACAGTTGCTAAGATCTGTGAAGGACTCGATATGAACCAGCGATGATCTTATTAGTTGATCAACAAGTGATGAAATGTCAAGTGTCCCTAAGAGATCTTTTGATGAATCTCGTGGCTCTAGACTCAATAGTGCGTTTGGTTTTCTGAGCGGAGGCGGGAGAGGGTCTCTTCTTCAATACCACGATCTCAAGAGAAAGCCAATAGTTTACGTAGGGTTCCACTGTGAGAATGAAACAAGCTTCGCTGAGAGAAACTTGAGTGGCTAAGAAGGTTTAGTGCGTGCGTCCTTTGGGTCCATGACGACTTTTAATCTTCAATACCGGCGTCACTAAGTGACAACTAGTAGCATTTGAATTGAACCGTGTATCCGCCTAAGTTGAATAATTTGGAGGGCTATTTCTTTTCACCCTTTTCTTTGCATTTCTTTTAATTCTTCAACTCCTTCTCTCGATTCTCATTTTCTCCTTTTATAATCATACCTAAGGACCCATGCGTAGAAAAACATGGTGAGTGAAAGGAAATAACGAACAACCAACCTTCAAATGAAGGTTAACATAAGGTATTTATAGGAGATAATCTTGTGAGTGTGGTGGTTAGTATTTTAGTCCTCAAAATACATTGTGTGTGGGAGTGGTTGTACCCTTGGAAAGAACTCGACATTTAGCTTAGTATCGGAAATAGTGTGGCGAAGTGTAAAGGTTTCTCCGCCCGGTGAAAGGAGCTTGTTGACTAGTGAAGTTAAACTCTCAGTGTGAGACTCGGGGGGTGGAGTAGGGCAAGGAAAAGAGTCCTTGTGAGCCGAACCACTATAAACAACTTGTTGTGGTTTGATTGTTTCTTTCCTTATATACTCTTTACATATTGTTTACATATTTCACTAACATATCTAAGATCAACATCAATTGATCTTTCAATAAGTTTCAAAACAAAGTTTTAATCGGTAAACTATTCAACCCCCTTCTAGTTTTCTACAATTGGTACGAGCCTCGTTGCTCAAGAATTTCTAAAATATATTGTATTTTATAAACTTGAAACGATCCATGGATTCTAAAAACTTTAAAGAAGGGCAATCTATGCAAAGACCACCACTCTTTGAAACCAATGGATTTATCTATTGGAAAAACCGTTTTGAAACATATGTAAAATCAAAATATATAGATCTTTGGTTTGTTATTGTTAAAGGGGATTTTAGTTCTACAACAAAAGATATCTCTGTTGATGAACAAAAGAAATTAATTGCTAAAAGTAATGAAACTAAAATGATGCTTTATAATGCTTTGCCTAGAATAGAATATGAAAGAATTTTTATGTGTGAAACCGCCAAAGATATTTGGGAATCTTTGATTGTTACACATCAAGGAAATTCACAAGTCAAGGATAACAAAATTGATCTTCTTGTTCAACAATATGAACAATTTGTTATCCACGAAGATGAAATCATTGATTGTGGCTTTGTTCGCTTTAATACTATTATTACATCACTTAAAGCACTTGATGAATCTTTTAGTAGTAAGAACTTTGTCGGAAATTTCTTAGAGCACTCCATCCGAGTGGAGAGCTAAAGTGGCGACCATTGAAGAATCAAAAGATCTCTAAAAATGTCACTAGGCGAGCTAATCGGAAACCTCAAAGTACACGAAATGGTGATGGAGAAAGATTCGGAAATCATCAAAGGAAAAAGAGAAAATCAAATCCGTTGCTCTAAAAGCAAGAAGCGGAATCAAGTGATGATGACGAATCTTGCTCGGTAGTGAAGATGAAGAGTATGCCATGGCCGTTAGAGATTTCAAAAGTTCTTTAGAAGAAGAGGAAAGTTTGTAAGACAACCTCGAGAAGAAAAGAAGCCATTCCGAAAAGATCGGGATGACAAAAAGGGTAAAGGTGAAACAAAGTGCTTTAGATGCGGTGATGCAAGTCATCTAATAGGAGATTGTCCCAAGCCACCTTAAAGCAAAACTCAATGAGCTTTTGTAAGTGGTACTTGGAGTGATAGTGAAGATGATGAAGAATCAAGCAAGGAAGAAATTGCTCTAATGGCACATGAGTCAAATGAGGTACATTCCGACTCATCTTATTCTTCTATTGATGATGACACTTTGCAAAAACAATACAATCAATTGTGTGAGCTAAGTCTAAAAATCATAACTAAAAATAAATTTTTAAAGACTAAAAGGAATTTTTAGAAATGAAGTCTATGAGTTAAAAGAAAAGGCAAAGCGATTAGAAAAGGGAAAAGCAAATGGCGATGATTGCAAATCATGTCAAGAGCTTAATCTTGAAATAGAAAAACTAAAGCTCACACAAGATGTTCTAATCGAACATAATTCTAAATTTAAAGGTTTAACAAAAACATCGCTTGTGCCGATGAAATAGTTAGAATTCAAAAACACCGGAAACATGAATGGGCTAGGATTTAATGAAGTATTAATTCCAAAGAGTCAAAACAAAGCGGCGAAAAAGACAAACAAGCATCAAAGCTGCTGCGGTGCGGCCACGGACCTACGGACCCAAAATAAAGGATTCGTCCGTTGTAAAAAATGGTGCCGTGGGAACTTGACGAGACAGAATGTTTATGTCTGGTGTTAATACAAATAAGCCGTAAAAGCGTTTATTTATATTTTACGATCTTCTAATGTTTTGTCGATAACAAGCGTAAAATCATTTTAACGAAACAAATAAAATACGTAAATGGTTTGAACTAATAGTTTCTAACATATTCACATTTTCACATAAAACACTAAAACAAGTATAAGTGATTTTATGATTTAATATTACATATGTACAACAACTAGTGTTTACATATTTGGGTAAAATATACACATAACTAGTATGTAGTATATTGGGTAATATAAATGGGTAGAAACTTAAGTATCATAACCCATTGGGCAAATACATTGAATGTAGTTGGGTACAACCCAAAGCCCATGACCCATGGAGCTTGACCCATAACCCATTGCATGACATCATGCTTATATCATACATGGATAATATCCATAACCCATGGATCAACCCATACCCAGTGACCAAGTGCATTGCACTCAAAAGATACATTGTATCTAGCTAAAGATCCATGGTTCAACCCATGACCCATGACCCATAACCAAAATACCCATGGGTAAAGGGAGCGTCCACGGATCCCTAGCTTAACGCTAGACGGATCCCTTGTGGAAGGGATCCGTGGGATCGAGGAAACAATAGATTTTTCTTCTATAAATAGTGAGCCATTTCTTCATTGTTTCTCACCCTTTCTAACACACTTTCTCCACGAGTTAAAACTCACTAACCTCGGATCCAAGAGATCTATGTTTGTAGTTTTGTTTTGTGTGATCTTTTAGGTTCCTCTTAAAGGCAAGATCACCACCTTTGAAGTCGAGCAAGCTCAAGTCCATGAGTTGCCATGCTTCCTCATCATCAAGGCTACTGAAGTCTTCTTGTTGATGATTCCTTTCTTTCTTCTAAGAAGTGTAGTGTTGAAGACATTAGTGAAAGATGTCTCAAGTGTCAAGATGAAGATATTAGTGAAGGGTATCTATCGTCCATATCATAAGCACTTGTGGTAGGTGCTTAGAAGTCAAGACTAGAAGCATTAGTGAAAGGTGCTTAGAAGTCAAGACACAAGACATTAGTGAAGGGTGTCTTGTAGATCTAGTCAAAGGCATTAGTGAAAGGTGCCTTAGATGTACATTCGATATGGTGTGTTTCGATGTACAAGATAGACTAGTATTAGATCCAAGGATATTGATATCCTTGATGATGTTGTAAAGGTAGATCTCCTTTGGGATTAGTCGTTGGTGTAGTGTGGTAGTAGTTCCTCCATTGCAATGGAACTAGGTGCTTAGCCTAGTACCTAATAAAGGGTAGGCGACGTTGTGTAGGTGTAGTTCACCTTGGGTGAAAGAACTAGGTACTTAGCCTAGTACCTTATAAAGGGTAGGCGACGTTGTGTAGGTGTGGTTCACCTTGGGTGAAAGAACCGGTGGTTAGCCTAGCACCGGAAAAGGGTAGGCGACGTTGTGAAGGCTTCTCCGCCATAAGGAGATTGGTGTAGTGTTTACGAACTCTCGAGTAGGTGACTCGGGGGTGGAGTAGGGCAAGGAAGGTGTCCTTGTGGCGAACCACTATAAATACTCGCGTTGTGGTTTTGTGCTTCTTACTCTTATCTTTTCATTACTTACCTTTATATGCTTGTTTATCAACATCCAACACACACATCCAAATAGATTGACATAAGTCGATCTAAATAGATTAAAAGGAAGTTTTAATTGGCAAAACTATTCAACCCCCTTCTAGTTTTCCACAATTGGCATCAGAGCTTCGTTACCAAGTTTCTTGAAGTATATTGTACTTTAAAAACTTGATACGATCCATGGTTAATTGAAAACTACAAAGAAGGTTTTCATAAAACAAACACCATGTCTTTTAAAACTATATGTTTGGATGTTGATTTGATAACAACATTTTTTTATTTTACTTTTTCATTAATTGCACTAATCTTCTTTGTCATGTTGATTAGTCAAAGCTCATACCCACCAAGCTATAGGAATCGCTTGGTAACAAGAATACCTTCCTTAAGAAGGTATCTTAAACGTAAAGGAGCGGGAATCGTCTAAGTGACATTTGTTGTGTCATTTGTAAAGACATTCCTAAGTGCGCTAGAGGTATGATTTTCTTTTTATTTTGCTTGATAATTAAGTATGCCTATTTAGGTATTTATATGATTATCTTTTGTGCATATACATGTTTTACATGAAGCTTCATTAGGAAGCCTTTTTCACATCGTGTTTTATTTTCTCGTCTAAAGTCGTGGTATATAAAACTTATGTTTTATTTCTTTTAATCCAATAATAAAACAAAACACAAATTTCAAAATTCCTCCTTTCCCATAAATACTCCCACCGTCAATCACTCTATCCTCACTTTTCAAATCTTCCAATTTCAAAATTTCTCTCATTCAAAACTTCATCTTCCTCTCCATCCTATCTCAACGAAACCAAGAAGGATCGTCTTCAACATGGTTTACATCGCCTTCGTGCTCATCGTCTTAACACTCATCGCACTTGTGTTCCCTATGATGAAGTTCACATACGGAGACATTTACTTTGTGTTGTTAATCTACATTGGGGTTATATACCCAATCCTTTGTATCATTCTTAGTATTGAAATGAAATATTACTAATAGTCTAGTTATCTAGGTTATTATGTGTTTATCATTTTTCTTTGTTTTATTTCTTTCTTTCGTGATACATTAGAAGTCATGTATGCATGTTAAAAGAAAATGTAGGCTAAAACACATATCTTGGTATAAAACTATGAGATCTAAAAACCTATGCTTTTCATAAAATGTTTTACGTAATTACGATCTCTACGGATCCGGAAGTTATACTAGCCGGATCCCTTTTGAAAAGGAACCGTGGGATCCGTCCTACTGGAGAACAGTTTTTCATGCAAATTAAAAACCACTTTTCTTCTAAAAGTAATACTCCACTAGTATGTCAAAACCATAAGTGAGTTAAGTGTCCTTCTTGTTAAAAACCATTGTTAATAAAAATCTAATAAAAACGTTAGATAATCATAGGTTGATCACAAACATCACTTTCTATTAACTCATCTTTTCTATAGGTTCAACTATGACGCATGAATATGAGTTTGATTTTTCACTCTCTAGCGTCTACACTCCTAACATCTCTCTTGAACCCAACACACCTGGCAATCATGTCCGTGGGTTCAACAATCTCGAAACCCGTCACTTCCATGAAGGACGTATTGTAGACACCTCTCTACAATTCGAAGAAGGTATCAATACCTCCTTCCGAGCCATAGGACTAGAATGTCTTCTCGAAATTAACGAGAAAATATGTCCAAGGTTTGTATTGGAATTCTTCCGTCAAGTCGAACTCGTTCGTAACGAGGATCGTTCTCTATCTCTTTGGTTTTGGATCAAAAACCAAAAGTTTGTTTTGACTCTTGGGCAATTTGCTCAAATTCTCCGAATTCCAAATCATGGACAATGTGCCTTCACTGAAGATTGGTCTCTTGATTCTCTCTTCAACTTTCGTGAAGAAAATAGTCCATATTGTTCTCACATTCCTTCCCCACAAGACTTAATTCGCATATTATGCAAACCCCATCACTCCAATCCAAACATCATCTACACGGGATATTCTTGAAGAGTACAAGCCCTTGCACTCATCCTACGTGAAAATGTTTGGAGTCTTAAAGGAAATCGAAATCCTTCCCTTTGTTGTGCTCACATAATGTATTGTGTGCTAACACAACAACCATACAATCTCGCCTACTTCTTTGCAAGGCGGTTGTAAACCTTCAAGGCTCAAGAATAAACTCATTCCATATGGAATGTTCTTGACGCGCCTCTATCATAATGTCATGCATTTTCATCCTCAATTTCAAAGTCCGTTATGCGTGCTTGTGAACAAGATGATGGAACATTGAACATTTCCCTCATGAAGACGTTCTTCATTCTGAATCCGCCAACACTCATCAACCATTTGATGATCCATCTAGCGAAAACACTCAAGGAACTTAGTAGTATTTCAAATAGGTTCAATCCTTTTGTACTCGTGCTTTATCAATGTAATCCTATTTCCTTCATGAAATAAAACATTTTACATTTGATATGTTAGTATTAGAACCCCTTTAAACCAACCTTGGGATATAATGCATTGTCAAGATCATTGCATACCTTTAGTAAAGGTTCTGCTGAGCAGATGGACGGATCCCAAAGTTTGTGCTAGACGGATCCCTACACTTAGGGAACCGTGGGATCCGACAAACAGAAAATGCAATTGCAAGCATTATATTTCAAACATATCCTTAGAACACCTCACACTAAGCTAAACATAGTGTCTTAAGGCAAATTAAGTCCTTATCAAGATAAGTAGATCCTTCCTACTCACACATAACTCACCTAGATCACACTCTAAAACGCTTGTAGATCTATCGTTTCATTTTAATCCATTACTCTTCCGCTCTTAAACTCACTCTTCATTTTCACTTGATCCTCACATCTAGTCTTAGAAATCTTTCGATTATGGCAAAATTGATCATAAATCATCCTTACCTCAAAATTGATCAAAGTTGATCAAATTCTAGTTTTCCATCTCAAAGCCTTTAGGATATTTTCCAAAACACTATCCTAAGTCACAACTCGATCTCTAGGATCATTTAGCTTCAATTGACACTCTCATCTTTAGTGTCATCCTTGCTCATCCATTGGTACTCATGAAAGTTCCAAATCCTTCCATAAAAGACAATCATTAGCTACATCACTCATTACCTTCAAGTACTTAAGCACCCTTCATTTAAGACACTTAGGAGGACTGAAACACTCAAGATGATATAGATCTTAGATCTTAGAAACATCATTTCCACTCTTTCATAGCTGAGAGCGGGATCCCTAGGATTAGCCTAGGCGGATCCCTTTGAGGAGGGAACCGTGGGATCCGGATGACAGTTTATGTCAATTCTTGCTAAAACAATCATTTCAACTCATCTTTCTAACTCAAACACTCCATCTCATCTTAAATGAGTTCCTAGATCAGTACAAACTCTGAAGTTGACTCTTGTGCATGTTAATCATCACATTCCAATGAATCTTAGTGGCTTAAGGCTTAAATGCACTTGCCAAATCTCTTGCTTTATAAACCACATTGTTAGGACTTCCATAGTCATCACCTTCATCCTAACTTTCAGCACTTTAGAAACCTTTACAAACCTCTTGAAATCATCTCATCATGAGGAAAACCCCAAGTAGTAACTTATCCACCAAAGAACCACCCAAGAAAAAGGCTCGTGTTATACACGAAATCTCTTCAACCGAATCATCTCCGGTCAAGCCAACAAATGATAGGATCTTTCCTCAACCAATCAAACCAATTCCTAAAAGGATAGTACCCACAAAACTACCTATGCCAAACACCACCATACCTCCTAGGCCAAACAATATCATCTCCACTAAACCATCACCATTGGTTCCTAGAGCTATTTCTTTTACATCTCCACTATCATCACCACACCTCTACAATTTAGAGGATTTGCCTCTAGGCCGTCTCATCCGCCTCCATGACAACATTCTCCTCATTAGGAGGAATAATGGTACAAAATCAAGGTGTTGAGTCAACACTTGCTCCGGCTTCCTTTTCGCCGTTTCCATCATATAATCCCATTTGGATTATGAGAAATCATCAAAGTCAACCACCCGACCATATGGAAGTTGACACTTCTCTACCACCACCATCATTCTTGGTGAGCCATTCTCAAATGCGCCTCCACCAATCCTCCATCGTTTGAAGCTCCACAAGCCGCTTCACTTGATCCTTCGCATCAAGCCATTTCATTTCTTCCACCACCACTACCTAGCCATGACAAAGATTGCTATCATTGTCAACATGTTGAAAGTTTGATACATGAAGTGCGAGAAGACCAACGTTTCATGTTCTATCATCTCCTCGAGCGTTTCGACGAGATTAAACCTAAACAAAACTTGAGCTAGAAGATTTTAGTGGTGTCCTAGCATCAGCGATAGTTGGTCTAGAAATTCCTAGTCATGTATTTTCTTATTTTCTTAGTTTTTAGAGTCATGTATATCATAACTCTAGTTTTATTAAATGAAATTACATGCTACTTGTTATATTTACGAGCATATGATTACATTGTATTCATATCTCATTTTGTGATAACATTACTTGTTATATCACCTTTCTTGAAATTAATCATCGCTATCGGATCCTCGAATTGCCTAGAGCGGATCCCTACTAGGAGGGAACCGTGGGATCCGTGAGACGAAAACTATTTTCTACTAACTTGGACCACATTTGCGAAATTGTGAATTATACTTGTTTTCTAACCTTTGTTTTGTAGTTATTCAATTTACACATGAAGACTTTGACATCCTAAAGCTAGGGGAGCTTTATGTCAAAGCAATACATTACAAATTACTTGCAATATTAGGTTTACATTTCGTGACATCCCTTTGCAAAATTGCAATCATCAAGGGGAGCACATTCGTCACTTAGGCGAAATCTTTTGCAAACTTACTTGCAAACAAACTAGATTAGTATCACTTTCTTGGCGCCATTACATAGGGATGGACTCGTCAAGGGAGTAAAGACGAGATCCTTTCCGTTACTTGCTCTCTATTTCTTTTATTTCTTTCACATGTTTTCTTAAAAACAATGTGTTGCTTTCTTCGAAGCTCTTTTGTTTCGACAAAAGGGGAGAAAAAGTAAAACTACAAATTCAAACTTTTACAATTTTAGCTTTTCCTTAAAATAATTTTATGTTTTGTCATCAACAAAAGGGAGATTGTTAATACAAATAAGCCGTAAAAGCGTTTATTTATATTTTACGATCTTCTAATGTTTTGTCGATAACAAGCGTAAAATCATTTTAACGAAACAAATAAAATACGTAAATGGTTTGAACTAATAGTTTCTAACATATTCACATTTTCACATAAAACACTAAAACAAGTATAAGTGATTTTATGATTTAATATTACATATGTACAACAACTAGTGTTTACATATTTGGGTAAAATATACACATAACTAGTATGTAGTATATTGGGTAATATAAATGGGTAGAAACTTAAGTATCATAACCCATTGGGCAAATACATTGAATGTAGTTGGGTACAACCCAAAGCCCATGACCCATGGAGCTTGACCCATAACCCATTGCATGACATCATGCTTATATCATACATGGATAATATCCATAACCCATGGATCAACCCATACCCAGTGACCAAGTGCATTGCACTCAAAAGATACATTGTATCTAGCTAAAGATCCATGGTTCAACCCATGACCCATGACCCATAACCAAAATACCCATGGGTAAAGGGCGTCCACGGATCCCTAGCTTAACGCTAGACGGATCCCTTGTGGAAGGGATCCGTGGGATCCGAGGAACGATGATTTTTCTCTATAAATAGTGAGCCATTTCTTCATTGTTTCTCACCCTTTCTAACACACTTTCTCCACGAGTTAAAACTCACTAACCTCGGATCCAAGAGATCTATGTTTGTAGTTTTGTTTTGTGTGATCTTTTAGGTTCCTCTTAAAGGCAAGATCACCACCTTTGAAGTCGAGCAAGCTCAAGTCCATGAGTTGCCATGCTTCCTCATCATCAAGGCTCTTGAAGTCTTCTTGTTGATGATTCCTTTCTTTCTTCTAAGAAGTGTAGTGTTGAAGACATTAGTGAAAGATGTCTCAAGTGTCAAGGCGAAGATATTAGTGAAGGGTATCTATCGTCCATATCATAAGCACTTGTGGTAGGTGCTTAGAAGTCAAGACTAGAAGCATTAGTGAAAGGTGCTTAGAAGTCAAGACACAAGACATTAGTGAAGGGTGTCTTGTAGATCTAGTCAAAGGCATTAGTGAAAGGTGCCTTAGATGTACATTCGATATGGTGTGTTTCGATGTACAAGATAGACTAGTATTAGATCCAAGGATATTGATATCCTTGATGATGTTGTAAAGGAGTAGATCTCCTTTGGGATTAGTCGTTGGTGTAGTGTGGTAGTAGTTCCTCCATTGCAATGGAACTAGGTGCTTAGCCTAGTACCTAATAAAGGGTAGGCGACGTTGTGTAGGTGTAGTTCACCTTGGAGTGAAAGAACTAGGTACTTAGCCTAGTACCTTATAAAGGGTAGGCGACGTTGTGTAGGTGTGGTTCACCTTGGAGTGAAAGAACCCGGTGGTTAGCCTAGCACCGGAAAAAGGGTAAGCGGCGTTGTGAAGGCTTCTCCGCCATAAGGAGATTGGTGTAGTGTTTACGAACTCTCGAGTAGGTGACTCGGGGGTGGAGTAGGGCAAGGAAGGTGTCCTTGTGGCGAACCACTATAAATACTCGCGTTGTGGTTTTGTGCTTCTTACTCTTATCTTTTCATTACTTACCTTTATATGCTTGTTTATCAACATCCAACACACATCCAAATAGATTGACATAAGTCGATCTAAATAGATTAAAGAAGTTTTAATTGGCAAAACTATTCAACCCCCAGTTGGATTGGAACTGAGTTCTAGTTTTCCACGAACGTAAAATAGAACAATTCAAGAAATGAGTAGAACAATGCTTAATGATCAAAACATTCCTCAAAAGTTTTGGTGTAACGTCGTTGACACTTCTACATATATTTTAAATAGAGTCTTAATACGTCCTTTCTTAAACAAAACACTATATGAGCTTTATAAAGGTAAAAAGCCAACTTTAGGATATTTTAGAGTTTTTGGATGTAAATGTTTCATCTTTAATACTAAAGATTATCTCACCAAGTTTGACCCAAAGTCTTATGAAGGTGTATTTCTTGGTTATTCTCAAACTAGTAAAGCTTACATTGTCTTAAACAAAGAATCAATGAGAGTCGAGGAATCGTTGAACATAACATTCGACGAAAATCCACCTCCCTCTAAGACATCACCTTTGGTAGATGATGACTTAGTTGAAAGTCAACTTGTAAAAAGTCAATAAATAATTGAAAATGACAAGGAAGATGAACCATTAAATAATGAGATTATAAACATCAAAGAATCCAAAAGTCATCCTTTAGAAAAAGTTATAGGACAACTAAATCAAAGAAGCTTAAGATCACAAGCCCAAAATCAAAGTAATCATTTTTGTTTTGTGTCTACCATCGAACCGAAAAACATAAATGAAGCAATAAAAGATGAATCTTGGGTAATTGCTATTTAAGAAGAGTTAAACCAATTCGTTAGAAATGATGTTTGGAAATTAGTTCCAAAACCTAAAGATCAAACTATAATTGGAACGAAATGGGTTTTTCGAGATAAAATGGATGAAAATGGTATTGTGTCTAGAAACAAAGCTAGGCTTGTCGCACAAGGTTATAATCAACAAGAGGGGATTGATTATGATGAAACTTATGCACAGGTAGCTAGGCTGAGTCTATTAGAATCTTACTTGCTTATGCATGTGCTTATGACTTTAAATTATTTCAAATGGATGTTAAGAGTGCGTTTCTTAATGGGTTTATTAACGAAGAAGTATATGTTTCTCAACCTCCGGTTTTACCGACTTTGAGAAACCACATCATGTCTTCAAACTCAATAAAGCATTATACGGTCTTAAGCAAGCACCAAAAGCTTGGTACGATAGACTTAAGACTTTTCTTTTTGAAAACAAATACACCATGGGATTAGTAGATAATACTCTTTTTACCAAGAAAAAGGAGTATCACATTATCATTGTTCAAATATATGTTGATGACATCATATTCGGATCAACTTGTCAAAAGCTATGTGATGATTTCTCTAAAATCATGCACGATGAGTCTGAGATGAGTATGATGGGTGAATTAAACTTCTTTCTAGGACTCCAAATTAAACAACTAGAAGATGACATATTCTTTAACAAATCTAAATACATAAAATATATGCTTAAGAAATTTGGTCTTGAAGATCAAAACCAACTAAGACACCCATTTCTTCGGACACTAAACTCACCAAGGATGAGGAAGGTGAATCGGTAGATAACACTAAATATAGAGGAATGATCGGTAGCTTACTCTATCTCACGGCTAGTAGACCCGACATTATGTTTAGTGTTTGTCTATGTGCTCGCTTTCAAGAAAATCCAAAGGTATCACACTTAGAAGCCTTGAAAAGAATATTTAGATACATTAAGGGAACGACATGTTTAGGATTATGGTATCCCAAAGGAACGGGTGTGGAAACTATACTGTATGCCGATTCGGATCATGCGGTGACTATGTCGATAGAAAAAGTACAAGTGGTATTTTCACTTTTGTCGGACATTGTCTCACCTCATGGTTTGCAAAGAAGCAAACGACTTTAGCTATCTCAACTACTGAAGCCGAGTACGTCTCAGCTGGAAAAGCATGTCAACAAGCTCTTTGGATGAAGCAAGCTCTTGTGGACTATGGAATTCATCTCAACGATATCGTTATATTTTGCGACAACAAAGGAGCTATCGATCTTAGCAAAAATCTCGCCCAACATGCTCGTACAAAGCATATTGAAATCCGTCATCACTTTCTTCGCGACAATGTTCAAAATGGAAACATCTCAATTGAGAAAGTATCCTCTGAAGACAACATTGCCGACATTCTAACCAAGCCTCTCAAACAAGAACCATTTAATATTCTTAGACTTGGTTTGGGGTTAATGGAACCAAACATGTAGGTAAAACGTAGTCTAAACCTTAGAAAAAACAAAACAAAACAAATTTGTTTTAAACCTGCTACTGTACCCACGACACCAAATGACAACAAAGACGGAACAAAAAATTTGCTGCCGTCTGGTCCGTGGTGACTACAGTTGCAAAAGTGCTACCTACAAAACACCTTCTTCCTCACAACCCACTTCACCAAAACGTGCAAACATCAAACCTAACTCATTGTTGACATTTTCTCTCCCACTAATCACTGAAGTTAACATCATTGTAAGTATCCTAACTACATTTTATCTCTTAATTCTGAGTCTAGGATTCTAATTTGTGTACAAAATCATTACATGGGGTTTGTATATATTCTTGTACAAAACATGGATTCAATTGGCAAATTGCATAACTAGTCATTGAAATTAGGTACTACATTATCATATTGCATAAACAAATCATGTTTCCTACTAATCAAAAGATAATGACTATAAGATTTTATTCAAATAACCAAACACCCCATGTCAAAATTTTTTGAAAAGCTTCTCACTTGTAGGAAAACAATTTTTCATTGTTAATACAAATAAAAACGTTAATTTTTCATCACTTACATGCTCTTGAATACTAAAGGTATTGCATAACTAATATGCATTCCCGGGTATATTCAAATAAAGCCACATTGAATTAGGAGCGTTTGGGTTATCTCATGCCGTTTGCCAAACACTCCCACTAAAGACTATTTTATGCATAAAATGAGTCGAGATAATCGCAAATCCAAATTATTTTCATATAGGCACACACTAGAATCAAAACATTAAGTTTATTCTCATTTTTAACATGTAAATTCTTTGTCATAGGAATAACCATGGTAGCCGCAAGATTCTATGATCACAAGGATACTGTTAAATACATTCTCAAACATCACAAAACCAAAGGACTTTCCAAGGAGCAAGTCAAAATCTTTAAGAGTCTAGAAACTAGGTACTTCCATGAGGGTAGAACCATTCACTCCTCTTTTGTCGAAAATACCAATCTTCGTGAAGAGCTAGCCGCTATTCAATTCGTTTGTCTCCTTGACATCGATGAACCTATTTGTCCTAGGTTTGTGTTAGAGTTTTATGCTAGTGTCACCGGTTTCATTGATGAAGAAGATGAGTTTAGCCTTAGGTTTAAGATCAATCAAAACGACTACACCATATCTTTGACCCAATTTGCTCTAGTGCTAGGAATCCCCAACCGAGGGACATGTGTCTACTCGGATAAGTGGTCACTCACTATCCTTGATGCAATCAATGACCGCTCTCTTCCCTACCAAACACCTTTAGTGGATAAGGATGTCATCCGTGAGCGCCTGTTTATCCCAAGGGTGATACAACCCAGTCACCCAAAGGAAAGGAGGTGAACCAAGATCCATATGGAATGGAGCTCAATGAACTTAAGCCGAATTTAAGAAATGGGAGGAACTACTTAGAGCCAACGTCATTAGCACCATAGGGATAGGGATCATATCAACGCTTGCCTTTGTCACATGATCTACAACTTGTCCACCGTCAACCATTCAATCTAGCCTACTACATTTCTAGGAGAATGATTGATATTCCAACTCAAGGTTCGATTGCTCTTCCTTACGGGATGCTTCTCACTCGTCTCTATAGAGCCTATGCACCAATTCCACCAAGCCCAAAAGGTTTGAAGCTTGACTATGAGCTCATCCTCACATCTTTGTGCCATTGGTGACCAACGAGTGGCTAAGACAAAAGGCAAAAGAGCAAAACCTCCAACTCCATCATCATCATCATCAAATAGCTCAGGGATGGTCTTCCAAATTCTCGCCTTCCACCTCATGAGTATTATCGTCTCTTCCCTAGATTGAGAATGAATCGTGAGTTCAAGCAAACCAAAGGGATGTTCAAGTGCCTTGGTAGGATGATGAAAAAGATTTACAAGAAGTTGGACAAGTGAGGTCCTTTTAAGGAGTGTTTGGAACAATACATTATCTTTAATGTTTGATACAATTTGGTTGTTTTAATTTGTAGGATGATAATATAACTCAAAACAATGATGTATGCTAACAATATCATGCAGGGGGATAGCACAAGTGTGTTATCAAATTTTACCCATTTTCACTTTAATTTGAAAATCGCTAGCCCTTGGTCTAAGTCTATGCTCCACTATATTTGTGTATGTGCTATTTGCTTTTCCTAACTAGAAATAATTAATGTCACATATTTTGAGCAAAATTTCAGGTTTCGGAAAAGTCCCCGCCCCATAAAATACTGTTCTGTGAACTTTTCTGGTGTCCACAGATCAGACGGCACCAAAAATTTGGTACCGTCTGTTATGGAATTTGGTACCGCCAGTACACATGCAGCGGACCAGGTAGCACCATTCTTTGGTTCCGCTGTGTAAAATTTTGGTGTCGTGGATCCTACGGATAATTTTTGAATTTCGCTTATTTAGACATTCCAAATTACCCATTGCTTGCAAGTTATTCTTAACTAGTTATTACCCATTTTAGAACTAGCATAACATACTTAGGCATGTAGAAATCCATTTCCACCAAAATTCAAAATTTGAAAAATCCACCCAAGGAG
Organism: Chrysanthemum lavandulifolium; assembly: GCA_022545495.1. Lineage (NCBI taxonomy): Eukaryota > Viridiplantae > Streptophyta > Magnoliopsida > Asterales > Asteraceae > Chrysanthemum > Chrysanthemum lavandulifolium. Next base: position 241,639,770 of record CM040243.1, on the reverse strand, counting down.
CCCTTTTGCATAAAGGAAGGAACCAAAATTTGGTTCCTTGCAATCCGTCGTAATGTCGATTGTTAGGATCTTACAATCATTAGAACACATTTATTGCAAATATTTGCCTCTTCACTCCATCCCTCTTGTATGGCTTGACTTGGGTGATATGATTAGCATTAAACCCACTTCAAAATCATTAGAAACCTCATCTCTTCTATGGTTTAACATCAAATCAAACGCACTTCTCCATAATTCACCATTCCTATAAATTAAGAGGTTTTACCATGATCATCTTCACACCTTCTCAATTCTTACCATCTACTAGCAAAAGCTTAAGTCAAAATGACAAAAACTTCACCATCAACCAAGCCTTGCAAGAAAACTGCTAGGATTAGCGTAAGACCTTGTTGCTTTGTCAACTTGAGCTCTTCATCCGAGTCATCTCTGTGGAAAACTAGAAGGGGGGTTGAATAGTTTTGCCAATTAAAACTTTCTTTTAAACTATTTAGATCGACTTATGTCAATCTATTTGGATGTGTGTTGGATGTTGATAAACAAGCATATAAAATTATGTAATGAAAAGATAAGAGTAAGAAGCACAAAACCACAGCAGTATTTATAGTGGTTCGGCTACAAGGACACCTTCCTTGCCTACTCCACTCCTCGAGTCACCTACTCGAGAGTTCGTAATCACTACGACACCAACTCCTTATGGTGGAGAAACCTTCTAACGTTGCCTACCCTTTTTCTGTACTAGGCTAACCACGGGTTCTTTCACACAAGGTGAACCACACCTAACACAACGTCGCCTACCCTTTATCCGGTACTAGGCTGAATCTTGAGTTCCATTACAATGGAGGAACTACTACCCAACACTACACCAACGACTAATCCCAAAGGAGACCAACTCCTTATTACAACATCATCAAGGATATCAATATCCTTGGATGTAATGCTAATCTATCTTGTACATCGAAACACACCATATCGAATGTACATATAAGGCACCTTTCACTAATGCCTTTAGCTAGATATTCAAGTCACTCTTCACTAATGTCTTGTGACTAGACTTCTAGGCACCCTTCACTAATGCCTATAATACGGACGATCGACACCTTTCACTAATGTCTTCGTCTTAACACTTGAGACAGCTTTCACAAATGTCTCCAACACTACACTTCTTAGAAGAAAGAAAAGAATCATCAACAAGAGGACTTCAGTAGTCTTGATGATGAGGAAGCATGGCAACTCATGGACTTGAGCTTGCTCGACTTCAAATGTGGTGATCTCGCCTTTAAGAGGAACCTAGAGAATCACATAAAAACAAAACTACAAACATAGATCACTTGGATATGGGGTTAGAGAGTTTTTAACTCAAAGGGAAAGTGTGTGAGAAAGGGGTGAGAAACAATGAATAAATGGCTCACTATTTATAAAGGAAAATGTCTACTGTTCCCCGGATCCCACGGATCCCTCCCACAAGGGATCCGTCTAGCGTAAAGCTAGGGATGCGTGGACGCTCCACTTTACCCATGGGTATTTTGGTTATGGGTCATGGGTCGTGGGTTGATCCATGGGTCTTTAACTAGATACAATGTATCTTTTGAGTGCAATGCACCTAGTCGCATGGGTATGGGTCAATACCATGGGTTATGGATATTATCCATATATGATATAAGCATGATGCTATGCAATGGGTTATGGGTCAAGCCCCATGGGTCATGGACTTTGGGTTGTACCCAACTACATTCAATGTATTTGGTCAATGGGTTATGCTACTTAAGTTTCTACCCATTTATATTACCCAATTTACTACATACTAGTTATGTGTATATTTTACCCAAATATGTAAACAATAGTTGTTGTACATATGTAATATTAAATCATAAAATCACTTATACTTGTTTTAGTGTTTTATGTGAAAACGTAAGTATGTTAGAAACTATTAGTTCAAACCATTTACATATTTTATTTGTTTCGTTAAAATGATTTTACGTTTGTTATCGACAAAACATTAGAAGATCGTAAAATATAAATAAGCGTTTTATGGTTTATTCAGATTAACAATCTCCCCTTTTGTTGATGACAAAACATAAAATTATTTTAAGGAAAAGCTAAAATTGTAAAAGTTTGAATTTGTAGTTTTACTTTCTTCTCCTCTTTTGTCGAAACAAAAGAGCTTGAAAAAACTAACACATGTGAAAGAAAAAATAAAAATTGAGAGCAAGTAGCGGAAAGGATCTCGTCTTTACTCCCCTTGACGAGTCTATCCCTATGTAAGGCGTCAAGAAAATAATACTAAGCTAGTTCATTTGCAACTAAGTTTGCAAAAGATTTAAATCTATGTGTGAATGTGCTCCCCTGATGATTACAATTTTGCAGCGGGATGTCATGAAATGTACTCTAATATTGCAATTAATTTGCAATGTATTGCTTTGACACAAAGCTCCCCAGCTTTAGGGTGTCAAAGTCTTCATGTGTAAATTGAATAACTACAAAACAAAGGTTAGAAAACAAGTATAATGCACAATTTCCTGCAAATATGATCCAAGTTAGTAGAAAAACAGTTTTCTGTATCACGGATCCCACGGTTCCCTCATTGTAGGGATCCGTCTAGGCAAATATGAGGGATCCGTCTGGCTGATGATCAATTTCAGCAATGGTGATATAACACATTATGTAAATATCAAAGTGAGATATGTATTATACAACATAATCATATACTCAGAAATATAGCAAGTAGCATGTATTTTCATTTAATAAAACTAGAGATATGATATACATGACTCTACAAACTAAGAAAATGATCGATACATGACTTGGAATAGTGTTTGGAAATGCTTGTGAAAAAGTCAAACTGCATACATTGACTTTTCTGAAAAAGTCAACATGATACTTCATTGGTAATATTTGACTTTCTGAAAAAGTCAACTGCACACTTTGACTTTTTGAAAAAGTCAACATCATGCTTCAACTAGTGAAGACTTTGACTTTCTGAAAAAGTCAAAACATCATATACTTGCATTATCATTTCTCTTTCAAGTTCTAAAACTAATATTTTATAACTCTTGTACAATCTTTACATCTTTTATAAAAATAAAATTTATGTTTTGTCCTCAACAAAAAGGGGGAGATTGTTAATACAAATATCGTCATTAAACATTATTTATATTTTTGATCTTTACCTAAGTTTTGTTAACGACAAAAGTAAATTTAATTTTTATAAAGCTTAAAGCTTGTCAAGTCTAATAGATATTAAAACAAGCTTTTCAAATAATATCTTCATCACTCGAGCATTTACATTGTGATTAACCATAATGTATGATAGGAGTTTTAGAATGTTTTGGTTTCTTAAAACTAAACATTACATATGTATTTACATATTTCTAAAAATAGAAAAACAAACACATGACATCATGTGATGCATCTTTGAAATCATTGGAAGATTTCACAAGATTCTTTAATAGATTTAGGCTCTACATATCTTACACAATCTTGCATAGATATGGTTGACTTTGGCAAGATTTTGAGATATTCTTGTCGGACCTCGGCGGCACCAAATTTTATAATGAGGCGGAACCCTTTAAAGGGTTCCGTGGTCGTGATGCTTCTTTGAGAGTTTGGCTATAAATAGCAAAGCCACACCAAGTAGTTTTTCATCCCTTTCTATCATACTCTCATACATTTCTTCTCTACAACCTTTCTAACTCAATTTCATATCATATTAGTGATCTCTTTTGTAGCAAAGAAGATCAAGTCACATTCAACTTCAACGAAGTTGGAAGTCTTGTTTGTTTGGTGTTGTATGATCTTGTGTTGATTCATACTTCATTGTTGTACCAAACTATCATAATCTTGTGAGTGTGAGTGGTTAGTATTTTAGTCCTCAAAATACATTGTGTGTGGGAATGCTTGTACCCTTGGAAAGAACTCGACATTTAGCTTAGTGTCGGAAATAGTGTAAGCGAAGTGTAAAGGTTTCTCCGCCGATGAAAGGATCTTGTTGACTAGTGAAGTTAAACTCTCGAGTGTGAGACTCGGGGAGTGGAGTAGGGCAAGGAAAAAGAGTCCTTGTAGACCGAACCACTATAAACAACTTGTTGTGGTTTGATTGTTTCTTTCCATATCTACTCTTTACATCTTGTTTACATATTTCACTAACATATCAGATCAACATCAATTGATCTTTCAATAAGTTTCAAAACAAAATTTTTATTCGGTAAACTATTCAACCCCCCTTCTAGTTTTCTACACGTGCATAGCAACGGAATTTTATAACAACTTTACTTAGTTTTTATAGTTTTCATTTGAAAGTATTAAAGGGGGTATATAAAGATAATTAACTTTAATTTTAGAATAATTAAGTTTTCAAAAAATGAGGTATATGCAGTTATTAAGATAGTCGTTTATGTGTGTATGCTTGCATATTCTTTTATGTTTTAAATATATCAATACAACAATTGTAAAATTATTTGTGGTTCTCATTTGATTGATGGGTTAAGTCAACATTCTGTGTTTTAGACGTTTTGATTAACCTTTGTTTGTTTTTTCTAAAACACATAATATTTAGCGTTTGTTTGTTTATGTTCATGTTTTAGGTCAAAACAATTATGTTTATATTTAAGTCCATTTAATAAGGTTGTCTTTAATAAAATCACCATAAATAAGTTGCTTTCTAAACAAAAATGAACAAAACGTTTTTAATTCATTCCAAATTTTGGATGATAAAAATTTCAAACATTATTACAAAATTTCAAATTTAAAAACTTTTAAACTTTTGGATCTTCATAATTTTATAAATATTTTAAATTTCAAAACTTTTAAACTTTACAAAATTTACTTACACTTTATAAACAAAATTTATAAACAAATTAAAAAAACTTACAAACATCAAATACGATTGTGACAAAATTTAAACAACAAAATACACAATAAACTTTATATCATATAAATTATTTACAAATATACTTGCAAATATTTTATACACCAAAGTGCACAAATAGATTTATATAAAAAAAATACACAAAGGTCAATTGAGAGGTAACTAAACGTTTTCCGGTGACGGCAGTCAATACCACAATGATTCAGTGATAATTAAGCGATTTCAATGATTGTTAGGTGATTCCAACAAGACAATAATCTAAAAAAAGTTCTACTCAAACAAATTTTTAAGGCTTGAGAAATACATAGATCTATAAAAAAAATACATAGATCTAAAAAAAATAAAGCTTTCAAAATCCATAGATCTTACCCGGAGGCAACAACCCTTTCCACCTAAAACGGCGGCGGCAACAACTCTTGCGGCGACAACGGCGAAGGCTGCAACCCTACCGGCAACAAAGGCGACACTGGCGTTGAACTTTTCCGACAAGATAGCAACGTCATTAACAAAAAAAAAATAATAATAACAAAAAAAAAAAAAATACAAAACATACCTCAAAACTATAGATCTAAATATAAAAATTCTAGATCTCAAAAAAAAAAAAAAAAAAAAAAAACTTCAAAACTTTTAGATTTACTAAAAACTCAAAATACCTCTAAACTTAGAAAAACTATTTTGGTGGTTTCTCTCGTGGTAGTGCTACTCAGGTGGTGGTGGAATGACGGGGAAGGGTGGATTTCGGTCGTGGAGCCCGGTGGTGTTGCCGTCGGGTGGAGGTGGAGTCAGGTGGTGGTGGCTTCGGGTGGAGGTGGCCTCAGGTGGTGGTAGCGTCGGGTAGTGACGGTGTGAGTTGCAGAGAGTGTTTGTTTGTGTGTTTTTGTGAGAGTATTTAGTGTATGTGTTTTTACTGCAATAACTCACCTTTCTAGCCTTTCAATTACAATATTTCTTTATCTAAGTTTTTCAACATTTGAACATATTGATTTTCAACATTCAACAATTTCACTTTGATCATACATCTTTTATATATAGTATAAATATAATTTCACCGACTTATAATGGAGATGATATCAAGCAAAAAAAATCAAAAAATCATGTTAAAAGAGAAACAATATATACCGGCATCATATCAAACTATGACACAAAACCTAGAAGAATAATCAACTTAATGTGTAACATATGTATTGCATTTTTTTCTCGATTTTTTATTTATGTGTTTAATGATTTTTGTTAGGCATGAAACTAGTTATATAAATAGTTATATAAAATAGTTTTTGCCTATCACAACTAAAACAAAAACAAAAACACATGCACAACATCACAACTACTAAAAAAAAGAAAAATAAAAATAAAAATGCACAACATCGAATCACCATCACCGTTATGCGCAAATACTCGCTCATACTCTTGCAAACAAGACGCGAAGCGATTCTCTTAGCCGACATTAGGGTTGTAAACGAACTGAATATTTATTGAACATTTAATGAATTGTTCGATAAAAAGTTCGTTTATGTTCGTTTATTTATTAAACGAACAAACATGAACAATATTTTACGTTCGTTTAGTTAAATGAACAAACATGAACAAAAGTCGCGTCTGTTCATTATGTTCGTGAACGGCCGATTATGCATTCGTTAACGCTCGTTTATGTTCATTTATTTATTTATGTTCGTATATCATATCTTTTAATTGTATAATTCTAAAACTAGTTTTGTTTAAACAAAACAACACCTATAAAACAATTAAACAATATATTGTGCATCATTTAATAAAGTTTTGTGTTTGTTTGTGTATGTTCATTTATGTTCGATCGTTTATGTTCGTTTAACGTTCGTTTTATTGTCTTAATAAACGAACACGAACAACTCATTTTCTTAATAAACGAACATGAACAAGAAAATTCGTCCGTTTAAGCGTTCGTGTTCGTTTATTTTTCCGGTTAAAATTAAACGAAGGAACATGAACAAGACTCCGCTCGTGTTCGTCCAACTCGTTTACGACCCTAGCCTGCATACCCCACGGCTATATATTTTTTAATATATAAATGAAATGACGGATGGGATGCATAGACGCTCCTTCAGTTCTTTCAGCAATATTTCTCTTATATCTCTCTCTCCTTCGCAAATTCTCATTCAACTAAATAAACTTTAACTAAACAAAACATCAAGAATGAAACTATGTTCCCTAGCAATATATTTCATTCTTGTTATATTTGCTTTTTTTTCAATTCTGGATGCCTCATTTAATGGCGGTGAAACAAGATTTAAACAACAAGACCCAATACAAAGATCAGATTTTCCATCTGGTTTTATGTTTGGAGTGGCCACTTCTGCTTATCAAGTAATCTTATACTAACTTTTTTCTTCTTTGTTTTTGTTTTTTTTTAAAAGAATTTAGCTTCTTTTTTTTTTAAAACTCATTTACATGCTCTGTTTGTAGGTGGAAGGGGCATATCTAGAAGATGGGAAGTCTTTTAGCAACTGGGATTATTTTTGTCATACACAAGGTTAATGTGGTTTTTATTTTTACTTTATTATTCTAATTATATACTAATTTGTGTTAGAGTTGGTTTTACTTGAGTTTTAAAGATAATGGAACTAAGAACTAGACCGAATAGTACTGGTTTAGGACAGCTTTGGCTCTCAACTGGCATGGCCCAAACCAAACCGACATTTTTTACAATGGGTAGAGAAGTGATCCATATATAACTTGTCTAGTCTCAGTTTGGTTTGTCGGTTTTAATAGTTCGGACAAAGTTTAACACACCTCTAGTTTTACATGTAAATGTGTAGTGGGGTGACAAGTTGGTCACCTTAATTGAATTTTGGTTATAGAACAATAATTTAGGCTTTGGCGCAGCAAAATTTGTTTAGGTGAGTAAAATGGTCAATTAGTCACAATTTAGGCATTTCCTATTTACCAACAGCAACAAAAAGTGCGGTAACTAATCATATATCAAGTGATATATCTGACCGTTACTCTGTTAGTAGAGTGTTCAAATTCAAAATGAAAAAAAGGAGTAAATGTAGAGAATTATTTTTGTTAACTAATCGTTTGTGTAATTTTTAACTGGATGTATGACATTGTTATTAGGCTGTGCCGAAAATGGGGAGGAGAATGGTGATATTGCAGATGATCACTACCATAAGTTCATGGTATTAATCTTTTACTTGCTTCTTCATTGTTATATAGACTTATATCATACCACTCTTAGTGGTATCACTCCCTCACTATAAACGTCCAATTGACGGGTCAAGGAGGGCTTTGAGGAAATATATCTTAGGTTCAATCATAGCTCCTAACTAAAAGATCACTGTAAGAGTGCTTATTGCTTGGGGCTACTTCCTTGGGGAAGGGTTAGTCGACACCCAAAAGGGTGCACGGGTCAGGGCTTCCCCGCTGATCTAAACCTTCTAAGGAGAGTTACTATCATTGTAACAAACTGCTCTTATTGTTTGATTTTGGCTTTGATACAGGAAGACATTGAGATGATGCATTCTCTTGGTGTAAAAGCATACCGGTTTTCAATTTCTTGGACTAGAATTCTTCCGAGTAAACTAACCAATTTCCAAGTTATTTTATTTCATCCTCCACTTGTTATATTCATAACATCTCACAAATGTTGTTTTGTTTGTGATAATTCTTATAGAGGGAAGATTTGGTCTAGCTAATCCTTTGGGAATCATGTTCTACAACAAGATCATTGATAATCTTATACTAAAAGGTAAATATTGATGCATTATGACTTCTATAATCATTGTAAAATTCTAAGTGTAGTTCATACAAGTAATTGTTTTGTAGTCAGAAAAAACTAAACATAAAAAAGGTAATTGTAATTAATTTCCCAGAAAAGCTGTATGATGGTACATCGTAAATATCTTGGTATGAAATCCAAAATCATCAATGATAATAAATCTATTTAAGGATCTCGATTAATAAGGTGAAGTTATTTAATTATACAGGAATTGAGCCTTTCGTGACAATTCACCATATGGATCTCCCTCAAGAACTCGAAGATAAATACGGGGCTTGGCTTGACCCACACATGCAGTATGCTCAATTATCTATTTTACCCTTATAATCAGCTAGTAACTTGTTTTGGAGTGACAGTATTACTAACATTGTTCATGCAGGGACGATTTTGTACATTTGCGAAACTTGTTTTAAAAGTTTTGGAGACCGAGTGAAGTCTTGGATCACAATCAATGAACCAAATCTAGTTGCAGAAATGGCTTATGAAAAGGGACGTATCCACCCACTCGTTGTTCACAGCCGTTTGGTAACTGTCTTGGTGGAGATTCGGATGTGGAGCCTCTGCTTGCTATGCATAACATGTTCTTGGCTCATGGCAAGACTGCAAAGCTATATCATGAAAAATTTCGGAAAGTTACTAACTTTTAACTTAACTAGACTCGTTTTGATAAAATAAAATATAAAGGCTAATATTCTTTAGATTTGGTTGTTCAGCCAGAACAAGGGGGGTCTATAGGATTAGTTGCACACTGTTTCATGTATGAACCATTAACAGACAGCGACTCAGACCGTAAAGCTGCGGAAAGGGCCATGATCTTCAATATTGGCTGGTAATATTCTGTAACATACATTGCATATGTAAACTCCTTATAATGTTTGTTAAGTTAATTTGAAAACAATGTTATTATGTTTATTATTGTTTGGGTCAAACGGGTTGAAAACAATGGGTTGGACTTACAACCAAACACCCCCGTTAAAACAGTTTGTTAGTTATGTTAGTTATGGGCCGGTATGGCAGTTATGAAAAGCGGTTACTTCATGAAACATTGCAACGTTTCATGAATGGTGATCATACCGATTCATAAACTATATATAGATCGAGTCTAGGATGTTTGTGAACAACAACAACAATTTACTTTTATTCAAGTCTTTACTTTATCTTTGTTCATCATATTGTGTTATCAAATATTTAGTTGTACATATTACTTTGTCTCGAGTTCAAGCGCATAAGACATGGTGAATTACAAATCCATTATTTGTCGTAGATGGCTTGGTTTAGAACACGTGAAAAAGCCAACATTGGTATCGAGCCCGTATTACGATTCATGGAACAAGTCATCAAGAGAAGAGTTAGGGCGCGTTAAACAAACGATTTCTACAAAGGTGTGAACCATCGATCGTTCAAAAAGGGAGGAAAGCAAAAGCGGTTATCGAACTTTGGAAAACAACTTTAAAGGATAAACTTAATGAAGTGTTATCCTTTAATACTTCAAAACAACCGCCTAAAGAATCTCGACGCTCCCCACTTTTCAAGGAAAGGTTTGCATAACTTCCGAAAAGAAAAAGATCACGTGTTACGTGTGCAAAGGCAGAGGACACTTTTATTGGGCCGCACCAACAAAAACACATCTATTCAAAAGGAAAAATGGAGAGCGAGGCATCAAGGCGAAATCTTCAATGGCCATCGAAAAGATTCATGTGGATCTTGACTACATGATCGAGGGAATCGACAAGAGCGGAACAATATACGGTATGTTAGTACAAGCATTACTAAACATATGACCCATCAAGATACTTGTTCAAGCATGTTAAACCAATTCAAATTGGTTGGAAAAGGCGAAAGGAAAGAAGATTTATCATTGGCTACGGAGTAGGGAGGCGATCATTGATAACAAGGATGAAGAGATTGTAATTCTAGCGTGTTATATCGCTGAAATTACAATGAATGTGCTAAGCATGAAACAACTCGAGGATCGAGGGTTCGTTGTGACTTGTAAAGGCGGTACATGTCAGTAAAATACATGTTTGACAAAGATGAGGAAACCGTAGACAAGGGAGATGAAGAGCGATCAAGGAACATGAAGAATTCATGGAAGGGTACTAGTCACTTGATCCAAGCGAGGAATGTTCACTAGTAAAAGGAATGGAAGAACTCGAGATGAACAAAGAAGATAGCCATGATTACATCGATGAAGAGTACATTAGTTTGAATGGTGCGCTATCATCTTAAAATAAATACGTTTCAACGTTTCTTATCATTTTTAGATCTAGTCAAAATTGATAAGTTACTCTTCAAAAACTGGAAAATCATGGGAGAAAAGTTTATTAGTTTGTTGGGATGGTTTTATCATGAGTACATGGGTATGGATGCGTTGGGTGACTTACCACCAACGATAGGAGTGGTTAGGATAGATTTGCTTGCCTTGTACAAGTTTGTAGACGACATGGGTGGTTACATGAACGTGTCGTTCAATAACTTATGGGCGACATAGCACTTCCTTTGGGGTTGTACGGAAGATGGACATGATGTTAAGGAATGCTATCGTGAGTATATAGCATTGGTAAAGGTGTACTATGAGGAAGCACGCGGGCGGGGCATGGAGAACCACGGATGAATATGGTGGAAATGAACCATGTGGTGATGCGGAGACTAGCGTGTACATGGAGGAAGCACAGGAAGAAAAGCCAAAGAAAAGAACCAAGTATGTCCATGGAGAGGCCAAGAAGGAAGAAGATATGGAAAGCTCTACAAGTGGTGTTGGCAAGGAGAACGCGTCCAGTGAAGATGATTTCATCATCTTGGCATGAAGGGAAGGAACCATGAAGACATTAACTTTACAAAATTACTGGGGAGATGTAAACTCCTTATAATGTTTGTTAAGTTAATTTGAAAACAATGCTATTATGTTTATTATTGTTTGGGTCAAACGGGGTTGAAAACAATGGGTTGGACTTACAACCAAACACCCCCGTTAAAACAGTTTGTTAGTTATGTTAGTTATGAAAGGCGGTTACTTCATGAAACATTGCAACGTTTCATGAATGGTGATCATACCGATTCATAAACTATATATAGATCGAGTCTAGGATGTTTGTGAACAACAACAACAATTTACTTTTATTCAAGTCTTTTACTTTATCTTTGTTCATCATATTGTGTTATCAAATACTTCGTTGTACATATTACTTTTGTCTCAAGTTCAAGCACGCATAAGACATGGTGAATTACAAATCCATTATGTGTCGTAGATGGCTTGGTTTAGAACCTGTGAAAGAAGCCAACAGCATACACAAAAAAACCATCTTTGTTGACTTACTATTCTAGGTCGGCTTTTTAAAGGAAGAGAAAACCATCAAAGCTTTAAAAAATTTCACTTAAGGTAACCAACATTCTTGATGAAGACGTGGAAGCTTGCCATTTCATAACTTTAAAACTTTGAAACTTCCATGGTATAATATGGCCTAGAATAAGTCGGTTACCCATAATAGAAAGTCAGAACTAAATTGATTACCTTTTTATGCAATCATTTAATGATGGAGTATGAGTCCATTCCATACTTAGTTACCGAAACGCATTACAAAGTTGCAATCTTTTTCTGCGAACAGGTCGTTTGATCCGCCGATATTTGGAGATTACCCTAAAGAAATGCGTGAATACCATGGAAGTGAACTGCCAATATTCTCTCCAGAGGAACAGAACTTAATGAAGAATAGTATCGATTTCATTGGAATCAACCATTATTCAGCTATATATGCCAAAGACTGCACCTATTCTAACTGCACAGAAAGTGCTAATCGTGTAATCAAAGGTTTCGTGGAAATTACTGGAGAGCGTGATGGCGTACTGATTGGTGACCCAGTAATATATACTATCTTTTGTTACAATGTCATAATTCTTTCAGTTTTGTGCATTTAGTCTTTTATGTTATTGGTATATAAATAATTTTTGTTGCATTTAACAGACGTCAATGCCAAGGTTTTTTGTAGTTCCTAGAGGCATGGGAGAGATTGTGAATTATTTCAAGAATAGGTACAATAACAGACCCATGTACATTACGGAAAATGGTAAGTTTTTTGGTCATGAACATTTTTTGATTGGAAATTATGACATTAACTTGCTCATATCGTTGATGTTTGTTTGTTTTTTTGGTTTCAGGATATTCGTCACCAAACGTGGAGAATGTACAAGTTGAAGAGATAGTGAACGATGTGAAGCGAATTGAATTCCATAAGTCATACCTTGATTCTTTAGCCGAAACTATAAGGTGAGTTTAGTGCTCTTTGACTTTTAAGTAAAACTAGTTTTATCTGGAAGATTATTGTTGGTCTTTCATTGCGTAATGGATAAAATAGTGACCAACTTGACTTGACATTAGAAAGTACAAATAGTACGATCATGACTTGATGATCTTCAACCATTTTTGTGTCACCTGTATATTTGACAAGTAGTCAATTTAATCGTGAAAGCCAAAAGAAAGCTGACTTATATTTGTAATGCAGGGGTGGAGCCGATGTACGCGGTTATTTTTTATGGTCATTGTTGGACAACTATGAATGGGCGTTTGGTTACAATGTGAGATTCGGGCTACATTATGTTGACCGCAATACATTTGAAAGGATACCAAAATTGTCAGCAAAATGGTATCAAAATTTCTTGAAAAATGACAGCTTGGTTGATATTCAAGCAATCAGAACAGTGCACAATCAAGCAGGTTATTATGATGTTTGATTTGCACTTACCATTATTTATATCTTCCTCATTCTTATACAATACTCTAGTATATTTTATATGTTACGGTATATGTATTTGTTCCTGCAAGGCGCCTCTGACTTGAAGGCCCTGTGCAAAAACTTCATAATTACTATATTTGAGGCCACAAAACGATTTCTTGATTTATTATTAAATTTTACTCTACTCAAACCATATGCTACTAACAGTTTTGACCCAATGACTAATATAAGATACTAAACTATTACTCCGTAAATTGTATTGTATGGCGAGCAGAAGCAAGGTTACTAGATATACTAGCATTGCTTGTAAATAATGAGGTCCAAAAAATTCCGAGGCGATGCCAAGCACTGGTGTAACAAATTATTGCAGCTTGATTATTGCACTCAGTCTTCTGGTTCTCATGTAATTGAACCATAATGGCCTTGTGTTACTCTATTCAATCATTTGAAAACTAAGTGAAGGAACAAAATGCCTTTATTAAAAGATATAAATAGAATAGGGTACAATAAATTGTCAGTATTTGCAACTAATTTACATTTACCAACCATAATAGGTTATTATTGTCAATAGAAAAAATGAATCAAATTGTTGTAAATAGTAGCGATACATCAGTTCTCACGAAGGCTTGTTTAGTACAAGACTTTTGCAGGGTATGCTTGATTTTTTTCATTTTCGATCTCAATCAAGCTTTCTTTTACCAAGTCTGTTGCATATATTACCACGTCCGACCAATTCCTGTTCCAAAATATATGCGGTTAGTACGTTCAACTAAAAAATATATATAACTGTAAGAAATGTGATATACTGAATAATAATATACCCTTTGGTTGTGTCGAATGCGAGTCCCACAGTGTTCTTAGCCTCCTCAATTGCATAGCCGAACCTTTTGATCTCAGAAGGCGTGTATATTTTGTTATCCAAGACTTTAAGCTCAGAAGGCTTCACGTCGCAAAATATTGGAATAACTTTTTTCCCTGACTCCATCATCAATGCAAGTTCATGAAGACAAAAATAAGATTGACAATAACGTGGTGAAAATACGGCCACACCAATCTTGCATCCCATTATTGCATTATCGATGTGTTCAAAAAGCTTATCGCCTGGTTTCATATTCTTGTTGTCAAGAAATGATGGGATTCTTGACATCGTAAGGTTGTGGTATAGCAAAGATGCGATTGATCTTTTCGTGTCTATACCACGATGGTTTATAAAAACGTCACAAGCCGGTTGGCTCGCGAGTCGGCCTTTATGGATAACCATTTGGCGTTTGATGGTGTTCAACATGGCTGATCGATGCATGGTTTCTGTTTTTTGAAAGTGAAAGTAGAATCTTAAAAGCTTGTGTTTCAAGTTAGGTTTGATTTTAAGGTTGTGCAAATGTATATATTTATAGGTGGTGGGTTCGTGCAAGAATGTGTTTTTTTTGGAATTATTAGAATACAAGTAAACATGACTGAATTTGTAAAGTAGTGTCGTTTTGATTATTATCACAATAATAATTGCTTCTTACTTTCTTAAATTTGTTAAAATATTTTTTCTTGGCACTTTTTATTTACTAACAAACAACAAAAACAGTTGAATGAATCAATGTCGACTGTCGAGGCATGAAAATTGACAGGAGACAAAATCTTCAACAGACCCTTTGAATGTTTTTTCAAGTTTCAACTTACATGCACTAATGGAATTTCCAAAGATCCTTCAAAGACGTTTTTCAAACATTTTATGTTCACATATGCGTTGGTAAAAGTTTTGTATCTATTTTATTACTTTACTATAAATATTAAATATTAAATATATTTAAAGTACAAATAACGGTCATCATTCTTATGTGTTGAAAAAGTACACAAGTTAAGTCATACAACATGTTTAGTTTAATACTTGAACATGTATTTAGTCTATATATAATGTTATTCATGGAGAACTTAGTCTATGTATGAACCGGTTAAAATAACACACGATCAATCTTCGCTTTGGTCATAGGATATATGTGGACCATAGATTCCATCTGTCAAATAGAAATTGTCATTTTTTTCCATCGGCGTGTATGCGGTCGATGCTACCAAGCATCCGGGAGGTGATGCTTCGCTCATGGGCATGGTAAATGCGAGCAAGGTCGTGTCTTTGTCGGCCTAAAAGAGTTTCACGTGGCGTTCTTGCGACCATGAAATTTTTGTTTCGCCGTGAAACCTAATATGCTTTGAAGAGTCATTATGTTCAAAATTTTGAATTAAAAGAAATGTACATGCATTATAGACTTGGCAATACACATAGCTATGGGATCGCTATAAGCGCCAACCCGTTTTCATGTTATAAGAAATTGTCATTTAAAAGAAAATAATTGTTTGAAGAGTCATTATATTCAAAATTTTGAATTAAAAGAAATGTACATGCATTATAGACTTGGCAATATGCCTATGGGCGGCTATAACGCCAACCCGGTTATAAGCCATGTTTTCGGCCTATAACGGGTTCCTTCAACCCTTGCACCGTCCCGCTTATATGTTCGTATGTTGTAGGTATGCTTGCACTCTTGCAATATAAAGTTAAGAACATGCCATGTAACTTCTTTGGATATATATTTTGCTCCCTTTACCCCAAAAAACAAAAAGGCAACACCATAAAATCCCTTTGAGAAAACAAATCATGTTCTTATACTTACAATGTTATATCGATTTTAGTAACTCTTATGCTAATATAAAGGGTAAACGCAAAAATATACGTAAGTATAGTCAAAATTGCAAATTTAGCCATCGAAAAGATAAAACTGCAAATTATGCCATTACTATGAATGTTTCCCTGCAAATTATGTCCCACGACTTAACGATCATCATTATTTTGTTCCGTTAGTTTGAGGATCATGTCTGGCTATTTTAGTCATTTCACTTTTCCCGCCTTTATATCCTACCCACTTCGGCCCGCCTTGATTACAGTCCCTAAAAACCCTTTATTTGAACCACAAGAACACCCGTACAATTGCATTTTACATCCTTATGGTTTCTAATCAAAGTTCTGAAGCGATTTAAATCCAACATGATTCTTCCTCCTTCGCCGCCTTCCGACCCGCGGGAGTATACAATGACAACTTCCAGACACTCATGCCCGATCGTGTTGGTAGATACGAGCTTATAGTAACCCCATTAATGATATTGGGTTTCTTTAGGGGAATATTTGCAACCCTTTAATTTTTATGATATTTTTTCTTCTATTTGGTTATGCTTTGCATGTTTTTTATCTTTATAAATCTGTTGCCGTTGATTTTGGACTTATTAGTCCTGAATTTCTGTGTTTTTTCTTCCCCAATAGCTATGAAACCCCATCTTCACTTTGAAAATCCACTACTCAGGCGAGTTTTCTAATCCATTAGACATAGGATACAAGTTTGCTTGGGTAGATTATGTAGATCTAATTAATTATGAGACGTTTGCCGTTCATGAGTTGGATAGAATGTTAGCTGAACTCGGTTTAGATGATGATTGTAAGATCATGTTTACTTATTTTAGGATCCCTGGTAAGTCTTTAGATGATGGGTTGATACCTTTAATGTCGGATCAAGATGTGGTGACCTTGTTAAAATACGTGCCTAAGTTTAAGGAAATAGATCTATACATTGAAACTGATGTATCACTGGTAGAGAAACACTTGATGGAGGTGAGGAGTATAGTAGTTAAGAAGAGTCAGTCCAAGGATGTTGTGATTGAGTAGATTGGTGAAGAGAATGTGGTTAATGAAGGTGTTAAGAAATGAAAGTTGTTGGTTAATGAATGTGTTAAGAAAGGAAAGTTATTGTTAGAGTGGAATGGTCCAAATTTCGTATAAATGGAGACTAATCTAGAAGTGCCAAATCAAGGTTCAACAATTAATGGTAATCTTGAGAATGTAGGAATCCGACATTGTGAAAATGAGGTACCACTATCCTCATCCAAACCATTCGATTACTTAAATTTATTGCAATGAATGATGATGAGCATATGGGTGGTTCTATGATTGATTCAAGCAAAAATGATAAACAAGCCGAGACATATATTGAGGACGATTTGTTCCAAAAAGATAATGCTATGGATTGGCCTTACCATGGGTTAGATGAACCATAAGACATTTCTGAGATGTTGTTTCCTGAGTTAAATCCAGGAAACCAGAACATGTTTTTCCATAGTTATGAACAAAACAATGAATAAGTTGTAAAAATGGAATAACTGTGTGTGATGAAGATGTGGTTGAAAATGAATATGTGGATGTGGGTGAAGGTGATGAGAGTGATTTTGAGCCTGATCAATATATGATTCCAGAAACAGAACATCTAGTGGACATGTGTGGCTTCAAGTTTGAGGTTGATCCAAATCTTGAAGAGAATAGGAAAGGAGCTGATAAATTAACCTTGAATCTGGTACCCTAGTAATTCACCTTGATGAATTTGAGAGTGAGGGTGATGATGTATATTATGAGGAGCCTTTAAGTAGAAGAAATAAAAGGTTGAGGGAAATAAGAAGGGAATTCAAAGGTAAGGATAAAACCAGAGAAGGAGACTTTTTTGTTGGAGAAGATTTTGCTACTAGAAAAGAAGTGACTGACAAGGTCAATGTGCTTGTACTGCAGTCATAGAGAGCTATTAAGGTTCTCAAATGTGATCTTGAGAAGGTGAGAGTTAAGTGTTATAGTACTATCTTGGGTTATATGAAGACCAATTAAGGCCTAAAGCGATTCATTTCCTCACCTACCAAAGAAGGGGATATGCCTTCTACCTAAAAAACTAAGGGCCAGTTTAGACAAAAGAAAACAACCTTAAGGATAAGAAATGAAATAGTGGTAAGACTAAAGGTTACAAACTAAAGAATCATAAACCTATTTTCCTCTGGACCCTACATGTCTCAAAGGTTAGGGATGATAAAAGTTGGTCTGTTAAATCGTTGATCGATGTTCATAAATTTATTGAAACAAGAGATATATCAAATGCAACAGCTAGGTTTTTGTCAAAAGAGGTGTCCAAAACTGTTTGTATCCATCCTAGAACCCCTTTAAAGGCATTACATCAAGAATTTCAAATGAAGTTTCAAATAAGCATCTCAGATAAGAAAGCTTATATGGCAAAGAAAATTGCTTTGAATAAGATGAAAGGTGATTATCATCAACAATACGCCCTTCTTAGAGATTATGCTATGGATCTCAAAGATAAAAACAGAGACACAATAATTAAGATCCAGGTGGAAACTAACACAGATCTAACTCTTATTTCAAGGATTTTCAAAAGAAGTTATGTGTGTCTTGGTGCACTAAAGGCTAGATACATAGCTAAAAAAATAGAGATATTGGGGTTGGATGGTGCTTTCATAAAAGGACCATATATAGGGAAAATTTTGACATCTGTTGGTATTGATAGTAACAATGGTATATAACCTCTTGCATATGATATTGTTGAGGCTAAGTGTAAGAGTTATTGGTTGTGGTTCCTTTCAAATCTTGGTGATTACCTTGATTTACGACCAAACCATAACTACACTTTTATTTCAGATAGACAGAAGGTAGAATCAATTCTATTTAAATTGTTTTTATCAAATTCATTACAATTAAGCATTATTGTAATCAACTATGTGTTACTTGTAGCAGGGTATTATACCAGCTATTGTTGTTCCCTTTAAACTTGGTTAGAATTAACTATAGAGTTAATCTATCCAAGCTCCATGGCTTAGCAATATTGATTGATACACATTTTAACAAGATAAAACTTAAAGTAAAATAGACACAAGTTTTTCAGCGTTTATATTCTTATTAAAAGTTAATCAAAGAATATATTACCCAAGTATTATGGAACAACACTTGGGATTGAATGACAATGTATGGTATACTCCTCACTAAACTTAAGCTAAGTTTAAGTACAACTATGCTAACCAACTGAGCTAACCTCAGGGACTTAGTTGTATTTGGAGGAGTGAAAGAGCTTGTGAATGTCTAAGCATTTAGTGCACAAGATTAACCCTTACACTCCACCTTATGTCTGCTATTTATACAAGTATGAAATACAACCATTATCCTAACAGACAATACTGACATAAGTCTCAGAGGACAAAATATCTTATGTATTTTGTCTTTGTTACAATAACCTATTTCTAGTAAGGGATAGGTTCACTTTCCTAGTGTCAGTGTTGACACACTCTTGGTATTTTATCCATTCAGGGTAAGTTGGCCTTTACAGATAAGGACACACACTTATCTTTCAAACTTATCCCGCCTTTACTTCAGTCTTCAATTCTTCAGGCTTTAAGTCTTCAGTCTTCATAGTTGATGAGGAGCCTGGGGATTCAGTGAGTGATAACTCACTGAATCCATCATCTTCTTATTTGGCTCAGGTATCATTCACTGAGTCCCACCTCACCGAATGGAAAGCCCTTCTTCTTAGACTTGTCTGAGCTTAAAGATGAGTCACTTAATAACTGTTAAGCAGTGACTTGTTTATGTTTAAGGATATTAAACAAATTAGGTTATTTTATCTTCAAATCATCGTTATAGATAGTTTAGGAATTCACTGACCCAACAGTCTCCCCCTATTTTGATATTCAGTCTTCATAGTTGATGAGGAGCCTGGGGATTCAGTGAGTGATAACTCACTGAATCCATCATCTTCTTCTTTGGCTCAGGTATCATTCACTGAGTCCCACCTCACTGAATGGAAAGCCCTTCTTCTTAGGCTTGTCCTGAGCTTCTTAAAGATGACTCACTTAACAACTGTTCGCTTAGTGACTTGTTTATGTTTAAGGATATTAAACAAATTAGGTTATTTTATCTTCAAATCCTTGTTATAGATAGTTTAGGAATTCAATGACCCAACAGTCTCCCCCTATTTGGATATAAACATAGCCTAAGTGTTTCTGAGTTCAGTGTGAGTGAGCAAAGGTCTTATTCTCACACTGACTATTCTACAAAGCAACTAAAGGACACTGAGTAACATAAAAAACATCATTCATTAAGAAATATATTACAATCCTAAGTTATAGTGCAAAAAAATTAAAGATAGTTTCGTTGCAACATATGTGAGTTTCAAATCCATTTGGTATCCAAGAGCTTCAAGTTTAAGTTTCTTAGATTTTACTTTGTCCTAGTCGAGGTGTTCAATGATCTTGGTCCTTAAGTCATTGTTGAACCTTGTGTTTTCGGACTTTGGATTTGAGTAGCCATCACTAGATATCCAACCATAGCCTCAATCCTTGCCTTGTCTATATCACTCGCCTCAGAAAGCGTGCTCTCCAAACTCATCGGTGAAGAATAGACCTCTCGTGTCGTTCAATGTCCGAGATGATTCACGAATCTATCTCCCTTGGGAGGGCTCACATGAGCCATAGATCTTGATCTCGGTTCGGCTCGAAATCTTCCTCTTTCTCCTAGAGGACCGAGAGGAGGCAGGTTTGTTTGTTGGGGCTGGAAGAAGAGACTGAATGCCAAGTTCTTCAGGCATTTGTCTTAGTTTCTCAAATCTCTTGCTCAGTGTATCTATGAGATTTTTTACAATGGCATTCTTCTTCTTTTCAATGACGGGACCCAGTTCATCAAGCTCAATAATTCCAAAGTCAGAAAATTTGAAGAGATCATGGACCTCAAAGGTTCGCTTGTCACGACCTCTATAGACATTGATGACTGCAAGTTTTGTGTTGGCATGAATTTTGATGTCAGAGATAGGTTCAGGCCTCTTTCTGATTTTCATTACCCAATTGTAATGATCTATTCTCTTTTGCCTGATCTCAGCCAACATTTTCTCTCTTTCAGCCTTTTTCTTCTTTAGGGCAAGCAGTTCAGCATCATGTGCATCTTTGAACTTCGACCTACTTGTCCACCGCCGCCTTTGGATCAATCCCTATCTTCTCATTTTCTTCATGAACAATTTTAACCATGGCAACCTTGCTCTTTTCTCTTCCTCGATCGGTTCTTAGCCCTTTCATCTTTCTCAAGATAGACACTCATCTGTTCCACTGTCAGTAGGTAAAATTTGCCATTGATTTCATATGGGATCCTGATAGGCTCACCAGGATCCGGTCTGACTGTCATGGAAGTAGGTACCAGTGGTTGTTGCTCAGGCTCAGGCGTTGTCAGTATGCCTTTGCCTTTGTTGAGAGGAGTGACTGATTATGATGATGGTGGTGTTGTTGGTTGGACTTGTGAATTTGGGATTACTAGAGTTGGCTCCCCCTCAGTGTGAGAAGGAGTTGGTTCTTCAGTGAAATTCTCTCCCTCAACTGTTACTTGACCTTCAGTGAGAGCAAGAGTTGGCCCAAGCACTGAGTTTGAGAGAGCAGATTGACCATTGAAAGCTTGATATATTTCAAATACCATAGATTTGATATCTGAAGTGTCCTGCTGAAGAACAATGTATTGCTTCTCAAGATTGGCCTGAGAGGTTTCCAGTGCAGTTATTCTAGGCTCGAGATTCCAGGCCATAGAAGATGAAGACTTAGCCAATTCAGCAACATGTTTATCCAACGAACAAAGAGAGGACTGAATTGACTCCACTGATGAATGTAGATCCTGAAAATTTGAGTTTTTGAGCATGGTGATGAGTTCACCAGGCTTGATGAGTTCTTCACATAAGTCTCAGTATCCTCAAGCACCTTATTGTTCAGTATAGGGTCTTCCTTAACTGCCTCTTTGATCTGGTCGAGTTTGATGTGAGCATCCTGAAAAGCCTTGAGGAACTTCTTCAGATGATCATCCAGGGTGTGAAGAGAATGATACATGTTTTCCCTGTGTTCACCATTGTCTTCAAAATTTTCAACCAAGACAGATTTGAGATCGGCATAACTTGCAGCAGCCTCTACATGGTGATCCCATAATTCATCAGTGAAACCATCATATAATTTCTGAGTAGCCTTCTTCAGAAATTTCACCAACTGTCTCTCAGTGAGAGTAAGAATGTTGTCATATTTCTTCATGTCTTCAGGGCATGAAGATGTTGCGGAGTCTGAAGTGGCAGAGGAGTCATTGTCAGGCTGAAAAGGTGACTCTTTTCGCCTTTTGGATCAGGCTGATGCTCTTGTTCAATGGATTGAACATCAGCGTCCACTTCATCACCAGCAACAAGTTATTCCTCTTCACTTTCAATCTTCAAATCATCATCAGACATAAGGAACTTTTGAACATCTGCTACACTTAGAAAGCCGTAGGGGTGATGGGTTCCTTATCGTGGGAGGTTTTGTCCCCGAGTCTTTGTCCCCAAGGACCCTTCAGAAACTGATGGGTGTTTCCTAGTGCCTTCTCTAGGGTCAGGATTGGTTGTGAGTTCCATATCAGTGGGTGGTATTGATCCCTCTAAGTCTTTGTCCCTCATTTCCCCTTCAAGTACTGGTGGGAGATTCCTAGTACTATCCTTAGGGACAGTGGCAATGAGATCCCTATCAGTGGGTTGTTTGTTTCCCTCTGAGTCTTTGGGATCAATGTTGGTGCCCCCAGATAAAAGCTGTGATTTGCGAATGTCTTTACCAGGAAAAGTGGAAGGCGCTCCCCTACCAACGGGTTGTATGTTACCCTATGTATCTTGGGAGTAGTAGTTGGGACTAAGGGCACCGAATGTGATTTATCGGTGTCCTTCGTTGTCACCGGGGTCGTGTGGTTTAGTCACCCTTTGGTGTCTTATCGAGTTTGGGGTTTCTTTGGCCTTTTGGCTGTATTCTAAGCCTCGGGCCCCAGGACTTGGGTTTGGTTTTAGTCCCACCGAGAATTCCCTATCTCTTTTAGGAGCGGGGTTTGGAGACACCGATTCCTCTCGTTGTTTTCAAAGAACCATATGGGCTGTTAACTCAATATCAGTGACTAAGGATGGGTCCTTTGTAAAATGTGAGCCACTCAGGATGGTAGGTAAAGCGCCAAAGTGATAGTCCTGAGTGTAAGTGCAACCTAGTAACTCTTGCAAAGCACAAGAGACAAACCTAGGGTATGAAACGTATTTCACCCTAGTTTTGCTCTGGAGCTTGGTTATGATATCATTGTAAATGATCTCCCCAATGTCGACAATTGTCCCTGTCATCAAACAATAAGCCATCATCCACTGAATATAATTGATATGTTCAGTGGATGAGTGGTTCTCGCAGAGAACCTGAATCACAAAAGTGAACAGGATCTTCCAAGCCAGGGGGAATGAGTTCTTGGTGACGGGGGTTTTGTCCAGTGATTTTGGATCAAAAGCTATTTTTGCTAACTCAGCCTTTACCATGGCTGGGTCAATGTGTGCAACATATTTCCCTTTGTTATAATCTAGCCCTGTTGAAGAGCAAAAAGTTTTGAAGTCCAAAGTTATTTATTTTTCCCCATTAAGGACTGAAAATTTGATGCGAAACTCCCTGAGGGGCCTTGGCATGTTCTCATCACTTGAGGGTGTCGGGTCAAGGGCTACTACAGTTGCCCAAAACTCCCTGAGGTAGTTTTGGTATAGTATAGAGGGTGAATTTATAAAGGCCTTTTTCAGTGGGCAGTTGAACCAAATTTCATGATTCCCTTATAGGTTGGGACATCATTAGGGTATTCAAAATCACCTATAACATTGTAGGTTTTAAACTCTACATTTCTAAACCTCCCACCCACTATGGTGCAAACAAAAGGCTTTGAGTTCTTGTCATTTATAATCGAAAAAGTGTTTAGGTTTTTGGTTTTGACAAGACAATCAAAGAGGTAATTTTTATTACTAGTTGTTTTAAAGGATTGAGATTTTCAGAAAACTTTTTTTAATGTGGTAGCAAAGATGAAAAGTATGTTTTATACCAATTTGAACAAAGCACACACAGTTGTTTTGAGTTTTTAAGATATTTTGACAGAGTTTGATTGCAAAAACAATTGTGTGTATGTTTTTTGTGTTTAGGAAGATGGTATTTGTAGAGTGGTGAAAGGATTGATTTTGCACATATGAAATTTTGGAAAGCAGTTTTTGAAAAAATACTTCATTTTCCACACTTAATGTTTCTACTCCATTACCCGCAATTTTTTCCCGAATTTCAAGGGAAACAGTTGCAAAGCATAGTAAAAGTGCATTTGCTGTGGTGATGTCACCAATAAAATATCCATAGGATATTTGATGTGTGTATGGGCATTTAATACCAAGTGGGATGTAGGGACCCATGACATGGATGACAGAAGGGTGAAAGAACATATATTCCTATATTAAATTGGCTTGGCTACCAACCTAGAACATTAAGTGACTAAATACTTAGCGCATTTAGTTACTCATTTAATATGTTTTATATCCAAAGTCAGGGACTCTGAATGAGTTTTACCCATTTAGTGATTGATTTAGATGTTAATTTTATTCATGGACCATTATTCAGTGAATATGTACAGTATGTGGAACATGATTAATCAGTGAACTGACTAATCAATGTTCAACATCCCAAGTTCTGCTTTCAGTCTTGTGAAAGTGGGTTCATCCAGGGGTTTTTTGAAGATATCAGCTAACTGATATTCAATGGGGATGAAGTGTAATTCAATATCACCTTTCATGAGATGATCCCTGATGAAATAATATCTAATTTCAATGTGTTTGGTTCTTTGATGAAGTACAGGGTTGTTGGAGATGGCAATTGCAATTGTGTTGTCACAAAAGATGTGCACCATCTTGTAATGGATGTCATAGTCACTGAGTTGACTTTTCAACCATAGTCATTTGCACAACAACCTGCAGCAGCTACATATTCAGCCTATGCTGATGACATAGCCACTGACTGTTGTTTCTTAGTGCTCCAACACACTAATTTTCCTCCAAGGAATTGGCAAGGGCCTGAGGTGCTTTTTATATCCATCTTGCAGCCTGCATAGTCAAAGTCTGAGTATCCTTTGAGGTTAAAACCAGAACACTTGAGATAGTAGAGCCCAAGGTTTGGTGTACCTTTAAGGTACCTAAGTGTTAGGAATTGGAAATTCCATAAGGAAGTGTCGGTCACCCCAATTATAGTCTAGCATATGTTAGCTCGTAGACATATCATTATTTACGTTATTTAGTAGTTAATTAGTTAGTTATTAGCGTAGATTAGTTTAGAGTAACACCGTGGAGGAAGGACGGGTCTTTACCCACTGTATGCCTAATCCACAGTCCGACAAGAGCACGTATTCTTTGTAACTATAAATAACCCTTTCATCCTTGGAAGGGGTGGAGCTTCTTAATCTAACATTCATATTTTTGTTTTACTTTCTCTCTCAAGAACTCCCTCTCCTCTCTTCATCTCTCTAAACATGGCATTCATATACTATCACCATCCTAGACCACCCGAATCATCAAACAACATAAAATATATGATCCTAAAAATTGGCATTAGAGCTCAGGTTGTGTTGCTCTTGATGATTTGTATGGTTTCTTAATGCATTCATATATGCGGTTTGACGTGGTGTTAGTTTGTTTGGATGTGATTTGATGTTGGTTGAGTTGTACGGTTTGTTAAGCGATTTGTGTATGTGTTTGATGCGGTTTATGCGCTTTATGTTGATGTGTTGATCTTGATTTTAAATTCTTTGGTTTGTGTACGTTGAATCTGCTAGTGGTTAACATGTTTTAGATACGGTTTTAAGCGGTTAACTAGTTTCTATGCGCTTTATTAGTGTCGAATCTGCTGTTGTTACGATGTTTATCGCAGTAGTTTGTCGGGTTTAAAATAGAATGTGTTTTGTCCTATCTCGGTCCGTTCGATGTATCTATGATGCGGTTTGTCGATTCAATGTATCTTATGCGGTTTGACTATTTAGTCAACTACGATTTGTCATTAAAGTCAATCTGCATTTTGACCGGTTGTGCATTTTGTCAAAAACAATTTTGCTATGCGGTTTGTTAAAAGGAAGTGCGTTTTGACTCTTTTCTGCTATGCGGTTTGTCATTAATCTGACAATGCGATTTAAAAGCAAAAATGATGCGGTTTGTCAACAAAATGTAGTGCGTTTTGTTGACCAAATACTACCATGTACCCAAGACTCAGTTGACTTCAATACGGATTGAAAAAGATGCGATTTGTCAAAATCAGTTGCAGTTTGACATAAGGGTTAAGCGTTTTGACAGAAGCCAAACAATTACAAGATGAGACCTACCAAAGAACACAAACTCAATCATCTACAACAACCTAAACACTTCTGTATATCACAATAAAGCCATCACAACAACCTAATCTATCCATATGCTAACTCAACACAAACATCATCATTCTTACAATCATCTATATCTTACTATCATCAATCGTATTTCATTCTAATTAACCATGATACGAAATAAATAAGATAGATGATCTCAGATTTCTTTGGGCCATGGTTAAAACTCATAAGTTTTGTTACAACTCCACAAAGATATCATCACGAACATTGTTTTCAATTTTCGAACACTTTAAAGTTAAATAAAAACTCATGTGTTTGATCTCCTCTAGGTTCGGTTCAAAGTTAATCAATTAAGGATCTCGGATCGATTTCTCATGTTCATCAATGATTCATCAAGACTTGAAAGTCAAGCCACACGAGAAAAGACATAACATCACGGATCCAAATCAAGATCAAAAGTTAATGAAAATGAAAAGACTTTAAGATCTCGGTGGGTAAGATACATATCTCGCATGAGATTTCTATGATTCATTTAAATCTATACTAACACATAATCATCGATCTCTTATAGACAAACAAAATCTAAAGGTTAAGAGTTCTAATTCTCAGAAACCTTTTGTGATAAATCATTGTATTCATCTTGACTTCGAAGGTCAATATTCACGAAATAATCATCACATAATTTTTATATCCGAATCATTCTCAAATAAACAACAAAACTGAGTCACTTCATTTGTTTTCTTTCATTCGGTATAAATATAAGTATACGAATCTCAAGGAAAAAAAACAACAATAGTGTTGTCATTTTTCTAAGCTATCGTTTTAAACAAAAATAAACGAAAACATTCATAAAACCTACCCATATTTGTTTGGATTGGATCTCGTAGCCCTTTCATAAACTCTAGCCATCCCTGTGGCGAGGTCAACAAGAAAAGAAGGGTCCTTGCTCTTGCTAGTTCGAATCTCAGGTTATGGATAATTTTTGTTTAATCATTATGATGGTTTTAATCTGAGAATATTTTGTGAGAAGATGGTTGACAAAAAGAGATGGGTTCTTGATTGATGAAAGGGATTATATGTGGATTAATTTTATCATATTTGAGTTGGAGATAATCATTTGGTGAATGAAACGCTTTTGTGGGAGGCGTAATTTTTTCTGATTTGTGATTAGGGTTTGTCTTGTGAGATAAATTAGGGATATGGTTTGTGTTATATACCCGAAATATTAGGGTATTGTGTTTATGGACGGGTAGTGTGATCGGGCCTTAATGGTCTTCACTGCTTGTGACTTGGGCCGCAAGTGGAGATGGGTTGGTATTAACTATTTGGATCCGGACTTTATCATATGGGCTGAACAATTGGGCTGAACGAGTTCTAACCGAATAGGGGTGTTGTAAACTGCTATTGGATCATGTGGACCGAGGGTGTTGATATGGATCTGTTGTGAACATGAGCTAACTAATTAGTATATAGGCTGCTTATGAGCAAATGTTTGAACAGTACCATGAGCCTTGCGATTAGATTTTAATATCCGAATATCAAAATACCGGTTAAGAATATTGGTTCTAAAATGATAGCAAAATATTCATGGTAATAATAGCAACATATTTTTTAAGAATATTGTTATCAGACTTTGGACTTGAGCAAATTTTCCACATTAGTCGAATATGTGAAAAGGATTGGGTCTCATGATCTCTTGGGTTTTTATTGGAAATGATTGGACTGGATATTAGAGTATGTTGAATGGATCGGGTTTAATTTTTGCAATTGGATCGGGTAAAACTCTTGTATCAATGGGCCTCTCAAAACCGGATCATATTTATGAGCTTTGAGATAATGAGATTTGTTGATGATTTGGCGTGATGATGAGAATTGTTGAGTTATTCATCTTGATACTTTGGTTTATACATTTTCACGAAGAATAGTATGTCACGGCTTGAAGTGTTTATTGGAAAATGTTGACTACGGAGTTGTTTGTACGGTATTTCTTATTTGGATTTGATGTGAGATTTTTCGGGCGCGATTGCTTATTTGTCTTCTTTCTTTCTACCCTTCCGCGAAGATGACTTGGTTGGGCATTTATTGAGTGTGATAAAGACTTGGCTATTTAGTTACTTTTGTGATTCTTTCTCACTTAACCCACAACGTAACTATCACTTCGGTGTCTTACACAGTTGAGGATACGTCAAGAGGTTTTGCACATTAGGTACACCGTTTCTTTTTCACAAGGATTAGTACAAGCTTAAGTAACAAATCTGGGGAATTCTACTTCATGTTCAAGTTTGGTATATCGGATTTACTTCAGCAAATGGTCACAATAATTGCCGACAGAATTCGTGAATAATGTGTTTACCAAAGGGTTTGTTGGATGAGATGTGATCGACAATTCCCATGTGATATTCGACGCCACAGAATGTCAATGATACTTCACAGTCTAAGCAAAATCTTTCAAGAATCTTCAATGTCTTTCATGATTTTTCAAGATGTTTGCTTATGACAAGAACTTCTCGTGCAAATGGTCGTACACGTTATGATGCTTCTAAAAGTTCGAAACCATCATGGGGGAGAAATGTGTACTGTGATGTTACGGTCAACCTTGGGGGAAGTAGTGTATACTACTTGACTTAGTATGGTTTGTGAAGTTGTATACATATGGGTAAAGAATTGTTGACGATGGAGAAGAATCGCTGATGAACCGCTGCATGTTCCTCTAAAACAGATATTCACCGAAACCAAATTTGTCATAACACATTCAAATTGAAATTGTTTACGGTTTAGTCTTGGTTTTGTAAAATCCCGCGAAAGAATCTATTTCTCGGTTTAAATCATAGACTTTTAAAATCCCGTGACAATGGAAACATCCTGGTAATAGTAAAGTGCATTTTCGGATCTATCTTATGGTTTATTATTGGTTGTGTAAAATCCCGTGAAAGAAACTATTTCTCGGTTTAAACCATAGAATTGTAAAATCCTGTAATGATGGAACCATCCTAGAGAAAGAAAAGTATATTTCGGGATCTTATCTGATACTGGTGTTACGGTTTCTACCTCGAAGAAGGGATAAAGAGTGTACTTCATAAATTGGATGTGTGTTTGGATTTTCTTCATGACAGTTTGGTTATTACATGGTTTTACGGGGTTATGTGCTTTTAACCATGGTCGGGATGAAACTATTATCATAGTTCACTTAAAACGTAAAAGGAGGCTAGATTTAAGCTTTTAACCATAAGATGTGACAATGGTGTTAATTCAGTATTATTTATTTGAGGTTGAAGTGAAATTTCACGAGTGAGTGTACTTAGTATCTGAAGGTATCGGGGATGGTTGGATGAAGATTCTTCGAGATCCTTGTTCGAGCTTTTAATATTTTCAAAAAGGAAGACTTGGAAATCTAGTTATTTTTGGGTGATTTTTCCTTTTCTTTTTACCACTTGGGGGAATTGGTCTCTTACCACCACAAAATAACTATAACTTTAAGGAGTTACGTTGTAGTGCTCGAAGTCACATTAAAGTGTGGATTTTCAAGAGGTGATGTACGTCTTATACTTGATGGTTGGTTGGATGAAGAGTATAGAGTACTTAGGATTCAAAGGGGATGAACTCTCGGCACCGCTCTTTGTTACATGTGTGCAAGTTTAAGTCACGAGTTCGGGTTAATTCACTTGTGGTCAAATTCATCATATTGGGTTTTCTCCATCTGCATCACGACAAAGAGCCTCTTGAATGATAATGGGGTTTATTACAAGTTTTGCCAAGAGATCTTTGAAAAGAGAGATAATGACGTTTGAACACAACAGTTCAAGCCTCGTTCTCTAAAGAAAAGAAAAGTGAACGTTTCAATGCGCTTTATCTTCTGAAGAAGAGAAATCTTCTTATGACGTTTGAACACAACAGTTCAAGCCTCGTTCTCTAAAGAAAAGAAAAGTGTACACTTCAGTGAGCTTTATCTTCGGAAGAAGAGAAATCTTCTCATTATGACCATTCTCATCAACATGCTTGATACTTTTTCCACGCGCTTTCAGTTATCAAGTGAACCGGACTATCGTTACTAGTTCTCCTACTTCACTTGCTCAATTAAAATGGCGATGGCGACATCATTTTCAACCTTTGAGGGGGATACGTGTAAAGAGACTACATTTTAAAGATATTCACTTGTTTAATCAAGAATGACATCTCCATATGAAATTCTTGAGGGGGAGAAGAAGTGTGATAATTATGCATGTTGCGTTACTTCTGAGAATATATGGTCATACGGCTCCTAACTTATGTAAGAATCGAGCTTCTTCTTATCAGGTCACCTTTACATGGAGTTTATTCTAAGAGCTGCTGGTTGACATCTTCTCACGGACTGATGATTAATGACAAAGTGCTTCTAGTTGTTGGGCTGATTTCTTTGATGAACATCTTTATGTTCTTGTTTGATTGGGAGGGATCTTAGTTAAGGAGATTTGCTACATATATGTTAATTGGAACGCATTTGGTGAGATGAAGATGTTAACTTTATATTCCCCATTTAGAAAATCTTGAAGAAGGTCGAGTCTACAGTCTGTTCTACATTTTCTGCTGCATGTTAGAAGATTAAAGACGAGTTGCATTTAACGATCTAAAGACTTCTTCTTATCTTGGGTATTTATCCGAAAGATTGTCAAAACTAGGGGAGAGCGCTAATTGGGGGAGAGTGAAAAGTCAGATTTAATCCCCAATTAGAGTTGCTCACATTGTGACAACTCGTAATTATGACATCAATATATTTTATTTTGTTCCGTTAAAATCGATTTCTAGCCAACGCTACATTAAATAATTACTTTATTTATCAAATAAACACTACAATTACTATATAATACTTTTACATGAGAAAATTTTCATCACTTCTCTTTCTTTTATACTTTGGTCGACTAAACATAGTGACTCAACATGGAATTGATAAATATCTTTCACTAGCTTTCATACCTATGCCATATTATATTAACACCTGTCTATTTTAATTATATACAAAGTATTTACACATAGTAGCACATATCTAAAGTGTAAAAAAAAATATCACTCTTTCCTTTCCTATCTTATGAACCGGCCATGCTTGATGTATCAAGAGAAATTCATAAGTTTTCAAGGTC